>JALPQI010003864.1:0-59728 GCA_025490895.1 Thaumatotibia leucotreta | reverse complement strand
ATCGGGTTTTCGAGATTTAATTTGGAAAACACTCAATTAGATAAGGACTTTCGCTTGTATTACAAGTTACAAGTTTTCGGGAAATAGGCCCCTGGTCTATCCGCTTTTGTAAGGTCCAGTAGCCGTACCGTTGGATAGTAAAGGATACGTTTAGTTTTACTCGATACGTAATGCATTCTATCGCCTTTGCACCGACATATTGGAGCGAATGCAATGGCCTGCTTTACGTATCGAGTAAAACCTAACTTTACCGATACTTGCAAAGTCACGGTACGGATACCGTTCGCCATAGTATTTGTAAAGCGAACTTGGTCTTAAAAAGTGGACATTTATATCGATGGCGCTTATGGCGTTATGAAAGAAAGAAAGAAAATTTACTTCATTAGCACAATACAACTTATAATAACTATAAATAATAACTTATAAATATTAGATGTCATATACCAAAGAAAAACGACCAAGATCACCTAACGTCCGAGGTGGGGATCGAACCCACGTACTCAGCTTTCGCGGCTGATGCCTGTACCCCTCGGACACTCGGTCTTCTACCTACTGGGGAAAAATAAAGTACAAACCAAAATAAGTATTTAGTTAATAAATAATTTGATTTGTGTTTTCGTAATACGTTCTATAAATAATAACATATATGAAAACTGATTGCGCAAAATAGGCTGCACTCAGCTTTGGTATCACGAAATGAGCCACAGGGCACATTTCGCGACGCTGATTTTCAGTGAAACCCAAGTTCGTAAGTTTATGTTCGTAAGTTCGCATTGTATACATATACCGCGAGACATGGCGCCACTTAAACGCCAGGCCATTTGCCCAGAGAACATCACATATGTCCTAAGTGCATAAATCTAAACTTTAGATATTTTCAAAGACGCCGTACTGTCGAAGGAACTCTTACCTGACCTATATAAAGAGTCTGCTTTCCGGCAATTTTACAACAAGACACACCATTAGAAGATAAGGAATATAAAATACAACAAACAGCTGCCGTAATTTGCTTGCTAATGACAGTCTTATCTAGCTAATTAAAATGCGATTTGGCACAGCACAATACATCATATTCCTGGCTTTTATTTATAAGAATTGAACAGTCTTATGTTGCCATTGCCATATAGGTATTTTAAAAGTTTCGACTTTCACGGAAAGGGATTTTACGCTGAAAGTCTTAAGAATATTAATTCATTATAAAGGATTTTCACTTCCAAATGTATACCGGACTCTTAAAATATCGTCAACTAATTTGAAAACACCCTGAATTACAAATGACAATTGAGTTTGTGTCAACCGGGCATCAGAAACCTCCCTCATGACACTCAACCTAATATTACTCTAACAATTTACCATATGTGTAATACGCTCATCAATGGGACATTACCCAACCCTTTCGGTTAATAGAAATCAATTTGTATCCGTCCTAAATGCGACACATCCAAATTACCCCTCTGGACATCGATGTGACAGACGCTTAACTACAGTTGAGGGAAGTTGGTACCCAAGTTTGAAATCATTAGGGGAAAGTGGAGACAAGTCTTTTGAGGGGAGAGAGTACCACACTTCACATAGCTGTCTGATAAGATATCCTAATATATCTTTAGATACCTAAATCATAAACTGCACGACTACCGTAATAAGATATCTCTTATGCTAATGCAGTTTATGCTTTAGGTACCTATCTAAAGTTATATTTACTGTGTTTTTGGCTATGGTGGTATTGGATTTTGGCATCAAATTCTTGCTATTTACTGTTAAACCAATTTTAAAACAAGCTTATTTAAATAATTGAGATAAATATGTCCATATGTAATCCCTATATAAATGCGTTATTAGACAGGTGCCTACAGGAACAAATTATTTCTACTCTCAAATGTACTTACAGTTATTTTAAAGATAATTTTAATAAAGATATAAGTAATATCCCTGCTAACGTTTTACAGGAGTTTCCCTCTCTAATTTATGTTCATTTTATAGTATAGTTATAGATGTCAACAATAATCACTAATAAGCAGAGATCGGTCAAAATGTGCGTCATTGTTCGCAATAGTGTGAATATGACTCTGAAGTCGATTAAATGAATTATGATATTTTTTTGAAAATTGATTTCGAAACTATTAGGTGACTATTTATAAAGGTTTTTAAAGTTAACGGTGTGAAATAAGTAATTATCTGAAAATGATTGAATGATTAATTATTCAATCAACTTTGGAGGTATTGCGAACAATGACGCACATTTATCCGATTTCTGCTAATAATATAGAATTTAGGTAACAATCCAAATATCAAGTACCTACGTGCTTTAAGACTCTGTGCACACTTGTGATTTGCGTGCGAGTTTTGTATGGAGGCAAAATCACCGCGATTTCACGGCGTGCAATTTTTGTAAAGACATCGCTTTCAAAACGCCCATGTGAATCGCTAGTGTGAACAGGCCCTTTAGTTTAAAGTAGGTAGCACCTACTATAGCCAAAACCCCACGTTACGAACTCATTAGATATTCAAACAAATGACACCACACTAAATTGATTCGCACCGGATGGGGACCTTTTTTGACTAACTTAATCACACAGAAGCTACCCGTTAATCGCGGCCGGTTACCGGCTAATGTACTTTTAATATCGGCCGGCCGCAATTTGGACGCAAAAAACGTATTTACCCACCGTGTGGCTTAATGGTAAACTAATTATTTGGGCTTCGAGTTTTTGGAAAGGGTTAAAAGTACAGTTGGTTTTGGTGAATGGCGAATTTGGCGAAACGAGATTTTGTGTGTGATTGGATCAACTTTCGCTTTTGACAATTTTCGAATTGACAATATTATAAAGGTGGATTTAGACCAAACGAGTGAATGCTCATACTATCCCTCACTCTACGCATTCAACGAATTTCGCCGAATCACGTCTTGTGTAACGAACGAATTTCAAAGTCAAAGTCAAATAATTCTTTATTCAAATTGGAATAGCAACAAACTCTTTTGAATCGTCTAGAGTGAGTTTCGTAGAGTGGGGGATAGAATGAGCATTCGCTCGTTTGGTCTAAATCCACCTTTACTCACTATCCTTTTCTCCAGATATTAACATTTTAATGACAGATATATTTAATTCGGGTATTGTGAAACAGGCCCTTTTATGCACATAAACATTCGCTCTTCTGAAATATTGATAACCTAAAAGTCAAAAAACGAATATCTGTCTGTGTCACTCCAGTCTCGTCTTAAATAAGGTGATAGAGAAAGATGTTCGTTTTTCGATGTACCTACTTACATTCTATATTGATCGCTGGACCTATTGAAATAAGTTCATTACTTTTCGAATTACGATTACCAATAAAACGAATACTTGATATATTATCCTATGTACTTACAAACAATCCAATTCCCAAATTATCTAACGTAATAATCGTAAGTAGATATAGAAAGTTATAAATGACCAATGAAGCCATCAAATTTGTACTATCGATTCCATACATATTTTACGACTATAACACAATGGAATAAAGAACAAAATTGTATAGTAATATATTATAGTCTGTCCAAATATACTAATCTAGCCGTCGATCGACCACGAAACGTACAAGTACGTAATAATGTCGTTACGGCACAATAATACTGTTATTGGATTAATGTGTACGAAATTGGCCACTAATGGTAGTTTTGGTAGAAAATGGTAGTTTCGGATTAACCTAACGAGCGATCAAATGATTGGATTTGGTGGAGTTTGGCTTGTAAATTAGGCTGAGGTCGTTACAATATCGTTTAGTTTTAGGCAAATATAGGCATGTATAAATATGCGTTGAAAATAAACCGTGAATATATGTAATTACTCTATTTTTAGCCCATAATCATACTAAAATGTATGTAGATATTCAGGTAATAAGCCATAGTCAAGCATCATGTTTTGAGCCAGATACCATAATACATATTTAATAAGGGAGATCGAGGCAAATTTAAA
This sequence comes from Thaumatotibia leucotreta, assembly GCA_025490895.1. Classification (NCBI taxonomy): domain Eukaryota; kingdom Metazoa; phylum Arthropoda; class Insecta; order Lepidoptera; family Tortricidae; genus Thaumatotibia; species Thaumatotibia leucotreta. The sequence continues at coordinate 55,775 of JALPQI010003864.1, read as the reverse complement.
TTGAGGTGAGTTGAAACGATATAGATTTCTTTGTATCTAGTTATGTTATCGAGTTGAATAAAGCAACGTCTAGTCAGTCTACTGTCTGCGTACCCCTCGTTATCCATTTTTGCCTCAACATAATAAAAAAACAGCGAAACTGTGGTTATTTCAACTTACCCCTGTTTCAACTTGTCTCGTCCTTATGTCTTGTGTCATACATGAATACATTATGTTGATGGCAAGTGTGTAGTTCCTTTTTTCTCTGTTTTTTTTTATATGGCGAATGTAGACTACTGAGCTTGGAAAGCAGGAACTGAGGCCAATGGACATAGTGACCAAAAAATCGCCTATGCGCTGCCAACCCTGAGGACTTAGATGGATTGCCTCTATCTATGCCAGTAATGACACCGGCTATCTTACCCCCGAACCGAAACACAGCAGTGCAAACACTGCGATTTAGCGGTAGGTTCACGAGTAAAACGGTGGTAGCTATCCGGGCGAACCCTGCACGAGGTCCTACCAGCAGCAAACAAAGCGGTTCCTCCAGTAGGCTTAAGTAGTACCTGATGCTACTTTGATGTTCCTGATGATGGTGCTTTGATTGATTGATTGTATATCGCCGCGTGATCCGTCCCTCTTTTAGATTCTAGATAGTAAAGCCGGCAACTCTAAGTATCTCGCGTCGACATAGGTACTGCTAAGTTAGGAGACGGTTAAGAAGGGGGTAAAACCGTTTTAGAAGTGAGCCCATCATGGCGATGAAAATAGCAACAATGGGATTCCAGTAAGCCGTTAAAATATCTCGTATACCTACTTATCAAACCTGCCCATTCAATCTTTACTAAATATTAATTGCTCACCACATAAATGATATTCAACTATTATATCCGATCAGCTATTGTGAGAAAATGAATGATTTATCGGTTTTAATCAAAATTAACATGATAATAAGTCAAAGCAAACAAAGCGATCACGTTAGGATGAAAATAGCTTAAAACACAACAATTCACAAACAAATTTACACTTTATGTTATGGAAAATAAGATTGTTTTTCAAAATGAGTAACATTGTAAATTATGATGTTTTCGGTTTGGTGGCGTGAGGAGTTGCGTGTTCTGTCATTACTCCTTTAATTTCCACATAACGGGCATTCACAACAGAACCAATATTAATGTGACTTCGAGGTAAATACATAAATAATAAGAGTACATTTATGAGTTACGAGATATGGCACAATGCAAGGCAGCAGTAGTAACTAGTAAACAATTAGTAGGTAGCTCAAAACGACACAGTGTAAATTCAATAGGGATAAAATAAATTATTTGACATTATGCACGACATAACATACGAAGAAATTATTACTAAGATGTAGATTGCAGTAACTTTTGTACAGATCATCTATTTAATAAATTGAAAAGAACTTAAAAGAGTAGGTCATTTGGCAGTACACAAACGTAACGTCACTTTTGAGTAGATATTTTATTAATAAAATTGTATTTATACAAATATTCATACATAACCTAATATTTTCAGTATATAATTACTGCTGGCTGAACCTTCAAAATGGACATAATGAAGTGTTACTTTTAAAAAAACACTTTATTAATGAGTCTTAGTTTAATATCGCCTGGATTAGATTTACCTACTTAGTGTGTAACGAAGGGTTGCCAAATCGGTTTAAGACCGAGTGGCCGAGCGGTACAGGCATCAGCCGCGAAAGCTGAATTCGTGGGTTCGATTCCCACCTCAAGGTGCGTTTAAACAAAAAGAGCATTCGCTGTTCTAGCGCCGGTTCTAAGAAATCAACCAATCACGTTTTGTGTAGGTACCGATCGAATTTCGTAGAGTGGGAGGTTAGAACAGCGAATGCTCTTTTAGTTTAACCGCACCTTCAGACGTTGGTGATCTTGGTCTATTTTTCTTTGGTCTATGACATCCAATATTTATAATCTTGTCAATGTAATTAAATAAAATACTACTATGTACATATTTTTTTTGCTATGACTTGACGTTCATAAGTAATAAATAAATATCTTGGGACATCTTACACAAATGGCCCTAGTCCCACGGTAAGCTCAATTAAGGCTTGTGATGTGGATACCAGGCCACGATATAATAGACACACAGTGGTAATTCTGTTCAGATGTATATGTATCTTTTTATGATCATTTATTTTTGAAGTCTTGATTTGCTCATATATTTATGAACTCGACTGTATGAAACTTGAGTTGACATTTAGTGTTCTAATGAAAAACTTCGCCATATGACTTTCTCTCGTCTCACATAGAGGCATTCTATATTGAGCGTGGCGTGAGCATGTAACATGCTTATTAAATTAGGGTAAACCCCCTAATGGGGTAACTCTTTGTGCTGGGGTAACCCAAACAGGGTAATCTCGTTTGTCGTGATTGTCGGCTGATTTGTTGTATAATGGGGTGGTTTATTTGGGGGATGGATTTATTGTTAGCGGTGGCTGGTGTTAGTAGATTGAAATGGTTACAATGGATGGTCAATAGACTTGTTAATGTTTCTTTATAATTTAAATATTTGGAAACGAATTATATCGCGTACATTCATTAATAGTGGAGATCTTAGGACCCTGGGGGGATAGCGCCCACAGGGTCTTCAAAGAGGTGAGGCAGAAGCTGTACGATCTGACGGGTGACCAGAAGGCTGGTCCATATCTAGCACAGCGGATCAACATTGCCATTCAACGTGGCAATGCTGCCAGCCTTCTGGATTGACAGTGATCTGGGGCAATTTTTTTATTTATAATTTAGTTGTATTTTCGTAAGTTTATTTTAAGATCTAGTATATTGTTTCTGTATAGGTAATATTGTTTATAGTTTTCAAAAATTGTTTAATATTGTTTAAAGTTTAATTTATAATATTATTTTATACTAAATTTTCTATGTCAGTAATTAATTAATTTATTGTTTTAATTTAAGTTTACCTATCAAATTGAGAATAAAATACTTGAGGTTTTCAAAATAAAAATACATGGAATTAATTAAATACACCCAGACGTTTCGAACACTATACGGGTTCGTGGTCTACGGTTGATAGAGAGTGGAGGAAATTTGAGGATTTCTATTTCCATCTAAAGATGGATTTAGACCAAACAAGCAAACATGCTCATTCTATCCCCCACTCTACGTAATTCATTCGTTACACAAAACGTGATTCGTCGAAATTTGTATTTCGTAGAGTGGGGGATAAAATGAACATTCGCTCGTTTGGTCTAAATCCACCTTAAAATAATACATTTTAAGGGCGGTTGTACATGTTAAATTTTTAACATTAGAACGCCATGGCAATAGATGCCTGCTCTGAAATTTATGAGCACCCTGGACGCTCCGATAATATACTCGTAATGGCGACTTTACCAGAGCAGAAATATCGTACGAAATAGAAAGCCTTACAATACTTCTTACCTAATAACCTAAAACGGATTAAATGAAAGTTATGGATGCCTACTTCCATATAAAATAAAAGAAACGTGTTTAAGAATAGTTGCAATTGAATAAAAACTAGAGCACAAATAAGTGACATACTTTTCATTGCAAAATTGTTCGCAATCTTTATAAAATGTCGCTATGCATTGTGAATAGAATAAGTTCCAGTAATAAATTAATTTGAAACGATTTTCTGCAATTTGCAGTCGTATGTGGTTGTAGGAGACGGATCTGCGGTTGGTTGCAGACCGGCGTTTCAAACGCGGCGTTTTTATGGCTAAATTGAAAACTACTTTTGTTATTGTACTGTACTATACCTAGATATTTGAATGGAGACCTAGGCTCTCGGAAACATATCACTCGTAGTGACTAAATACACGTTTAACCGTTTAATTATATTTATTTTCTACTTTTTATGTCCCATGAAAGTTTAAATTCAACCTAACTAGATAATTTTCTATGAAGAACGAAAGATTATAATTAGATAGTTATATTATAATCTTTCGTTAATAAACATCATAGGACAGTCTTTCAAATATCAATGTAATCCCGTACTAAGTTCAATTAAAGCTTATGTTGTAATGATTCTTAAATATAAAGAAAACACCATGACACTTGAAATATTTGTGATAAATACCTACACAACATAAATGCCCCTGTCGGGACTTGAACCTGGAATCTCCAGCTTCGTAGGCACTACCTACTGATGCGGGTGGCACAGGAGCGGTCCTTGTGACAATCTTTGGGGGAGGCCTTTGTTTAGTAGTTATACCGGATGTCCCAAGACTACAGGACAGGAAGTGAAAGTATCTCAATTTAAGTTATTTTTAAAAGTAAGTAATTCTATATTCGCTATTTTTTAAATTAATTGCCTCGTCTGGAAATCGAACCATCTCAAATATGATATAAATAAACACATCCTGTTTATATCATCTCAATCAATAGCACACACCTAAAGAAATCATTATTCTAAAGTAACATAGCATCTCAGAAGGAAGAAATAATTGTAAGAAAATTATGTGTTACTGTTCATAGGAACCTCGAAAAATAGTCTACTTGCCATATAAAATCTAATACTGGTTATTAAAAATAAAATATAGTCTCTTTTTACGAATACAGTCTATGAACAATTTTTAGAGTACGTTCCCTTAATGTCCCATAATCTTGGGACAGTCGGTATATTATGTTGACTAAATATATACATATATACAAGGAGATGCCCCTACCCGGACTCGAATTCTGGACCTCCAGGAACGACAAACCTACGGAGACCTGCAATTGCTTGAATAATTATACTGTTACTGATTTATTTTTCACAAGACGAGACAAAGTTGACAGTTAATGATGATGACCAAGATTATTTTACAGTTTCAAAATTACTCTAAAATTATAAAGACATTAAAATTCTATTCCAACCAGCTTTGCATAAACATTATTTAATGACTTTACCATTTAATGCCAAATGTATGAGTACATATTTACATAAATTAACCAAGTTTGCGATTAAAGTTTATATAAGATGGGAAGTGAGGTCGTAAATACAGGATAATTAAGGTAAATACATCCTGATGGGGGGTAAAGTAAATACTTATGCATAGTTTCTAATTAGATTTTTAGTATGATTACAGATTATATTAAGTGCGGAAATTCATGTTAATGCATTCTGTCCGTGTATAAAAATCGATCACATAATTATGTGTGCTTATCATGAGTTGAGTAACTCACGTGTTACTTGCCTACTCTAATAGCTACGCACACGCTCCCGGTGTGGCTTGGCCTTTATTTTCTATCCATCCCTCTCGTACTCGTATATTGGTGCCAGCGAGCCCGACTAAAAGTTGGTACAGCTACTGGAGTTGGCAAGTAACACACGAGTCACTGCTATTATATTCTCTTATTCACACATTCGACGCTGCGTTCGTCAACGAGATCGACGACGAGACAGCCTTCATTTCGACTTAGAGCGCAGCGCTACGAAAAACGGTATTCACTAACATAGAACAGCTCGTCGTCGAACTGTAGGCGGTAACTCTCGACGCAGTGTAGTTCCAGCTCACGCCGCATTCGTCGCCGAGCGCCAGTGTCGTTTAAAGTGCATTAGTGAATACCATTTTTAGGCTCAACGCTGCCGCAGCGCTGACACAGCGCTGTTAGCAATGCGGTTTCCTTAGTGAATAACACTGCTGTACTCGATACTGAAAGCAGGCTATCACGCTCACACTGATTTGTGGGAGAGAGCGTGATGGACTATTGTACGTACCGATAGCTATCACGCTCACACTTATATATGGGGGCGAGCGTGATAGACGTACCGTAAACTGGGGTTACTTTGAACTTTGGGGTTACATTGATAAAAACTTCTTTTATTTCTTAAACGCGAATATATTCCGTTACCAAACGCATCTGTATATATTTTTTTTAAGTCTGGCAAGAACGATAGTAATCCTTATTAATTGTTTAGACACTTTAGATGAGTACGGTCGTTAGAATAGCGTATCACGTGTTTATATTTACGTATACTTTTCGCTATTTTTCTTGTATAAATTAACTTCTAAACTAACAATAAGGGTAGTGAGGTAAACGGTTCTTAATCACAATTAACTTGTCACAACTATGTTTAGGTATACAAATATAACGTTTTGGGGTCTTCAATTCAAACTAAGTACTTATAACAATTGTTTTTATTTAATGGGGTGTCTTTGATCACCTACATGGGGTCACATTGATCAGAATCTTACGTATAGTTGGTTATTGTATGTCTATCCATTTGACTGTTTATTTTATAAGAAGATTGTTCTCTCTTCGATGTTTGATTTTTGTTTTTAATTAAGTTGAATACTGAAGTTTCTTTATTATATTTCGGGGTTACTTTGATCACAAATCAAAATAACCCCAAAAACGACGTAAATTGTTGTAACTTTTGATACTGCGAACGGATTTATTTATTTTCTTAGGAGAAATTAGGTACTCCTGTAAGGGTTTACATTCAATTACCCTAAAAAAACATAAGGTATCAAAGTAACCCCAATGTCAGTTTAACTTTGATCACAACGTTTTATTTTTCTATCTTCATACATTTTTAAAGTATCGTTTCAATTTTTTTTACCGAGAAAGATAACAAAAAGTTGATGTTACTATTTTATTTTTAGATTTTTTTACGCCTAATTTTAGAAGACATTGAAGTTTAAACTTTAAAATTGATCAATGTAACCCCAGTTTACGGTACGTATCTATGACTGAAAACTTTACTTGCCAACTCGTGGTTAGCGCACTATAGTTGTTAGTTGCTATTGCTACTCGCATGCCATAAATATTTTATGGCATGATACTTATACTCCTATTCATAATCATATAATATTACGTATAAGTAGTTTAGACATTACAAATGTTAATTATATTTGAATATTAACATGATTTAAAACAGGCCATTTTACCCGGTTAATTTAATGAATTGAGTTTTCAATATTTAATGAAATTAACTTGGTAAATACCTAACCCGTTTAAAATTATTCTAATATAAAGTAAATGGCCATATTAGCTTGACATCTCATTCCTGGTTCCAGCTTTTAATAATTTAAGGTGAATAGCAACCCGTTCCAGCGTTCGTCTTTGATCGAAGGTACTCTTGATGAGGATCCTCCTAATGGATCGAAACATAACGTCGACTTAAATTACGGGAGTAGCCCGGTTCGCTATATATTTTAATGTTTGCACATATTAGTGATAATTCTAAAATTATAATCTTGCCGTCAGAGTTCATAATATAAAGTAAATCACATGTATATCTAAGTATATGGAGAGTTATAACTAACAGGAGACTTAAACATATTAGTAGTCGATAATTGCTCGATATGTCGGACGCGTCGGACTTTGGCCGAGGGTGCTCCGGACGAGAACCCTCTTAATGGGTCGAAACATGTCGATATATGAGGGTACAACTTCCAAATGGATTGTTTGCGTCTTCAAACACGTGAAATAATTACTCTGCGTTTTTTTAAACGCCGCGTTTAAGCCGCCTGCGCGCGTTAAAGTAAATCAAACCGCATCCGGCGCGCGCGCACAAAAAGCCGCATCTATCGTAATGGCCGCGGAAACCTCAAATGAGACTTATTTCTTTCGCCTGGATAGCGCTATTTGTTCTAATGTAAAATATATTTGTTCTGTATCGATGGATGAGCCAGTGGTAGAAAATTTGTTGTTAAAATAGATTTCCTCAACTCAGTTTTGAGTTCCTTCCTTTCAATATTCTCAATATGACTAAATATACGAACGTTATACAGTATGCATGATCAGATATCTACATTAATACGATATTAATGGGTCATTCTCATAGGGCTCGTTTTTTGGGCGTCGGGTAGAATAACTTTGTATTCTTGCATATATATGGCGTAAAAAAATGTTGGAGGGTAGTTTTCGTTTTATTCTACCTGTAGCAGTTGTAATTTCGAAGATAATCTCTTGAGAACTAGTAATAAAAAAATATAAAAGCCTACTTTTCTCATGCTCCATCAAGCGTACAGACTCCAAAATTTGGGACAAACCCCTTTTCAACTTGGGAACCACTACTATTACCTAACACAGGGTATTGTTTTATTATAGTCAATTAAACAAATTAACATTTTGTTAAGTTGATTGTTATTTCAACTGCTTGTATAAAGAAATATGATTTTTTCTCCGCGCGTACGAATTTATGACTAAACTCCGTCATTGGAAGCAAAACAAAATTTCACATCACTATTTGCAATTTTACGCACATCACTATTGCATTGAGCGAGCCAGTTTGGTCTTGTCTGTGACACGTTGGGCGACGGAGGTGCGTTTGGCGACGCTGGGCGATTTTACGAACGTAAGTATCTAATCTCCGTTTTTTGTCACTTGCATTTTCTCAACTCCATTTAGTCATTTATTTTTCTATTGGTGTGGTTGATCGTTCTACTATTTAAGTATAATGAATTAAACTGTATTACCTGTAAAATGCGTGTAATGTCATTGTACTAAATAAGATAATTAATGAAATAAAAATAAAAAATGGCTTTATCCCTAGGCTCCGTCAATAAACTCCGTCAAATATTTAGACGGAGTTGAAAAAATACGTGTATTTAGTATCTAAGTGAGCAGTCACATGCAAAAAAACTTGTTTTTCATCACATTTGCTGCTAAAGCACAATTAAAGTACCTATATTCCCTTTCTTTAATTAGGTACCTACTACGAATTTTACGTAGACATGTACTGTTTACATAGTACATTGATCTACAATACCAAGAAAAATAAAACGTGAAATTTGACGCAATTTCTTCGTTCTGAACACTAACGATATTTTTTTTTACTTACAATACCGTTTACAGCATTTTTAGAGCTAGGGCTTTTCGTTAAACTTACTTCAATATTTTTTTTTGTATCATATACTTAGAATGCCGAAAATCAACAAACCTACGGTAGAGTATATGATAGAAGCTCAACGTAGGCGTAGAGCTAAAATAAAGCAAAATCCTGAAAAATACGCTATGGCAAAATAAAAAGAGCGTCAGCGTAAAATAAGTATTATTACGTGTATTATGTTATTCACAAAGTGATTGTTAATGTTTGTTTTCGTCCATGCCTTAAAAAATTCGTATACAAATAAATAAAAAAGTCACTTTTTCTGCCCCTATGTCCCTATGTCCCTTTGTACGCTTAAATCTTGAAAACTACGCAACGGATTTTGATGAGATTTGAAGGTTTATATGTAGGTATAGTACCCGTGCGAAGCCGAGGCAAATCGCTAGTATTAAAATACATAAATTATCATTCAGGTTTAAGAGCACTGTATCCATCAACTCCATATCATATTTCTAAATTCCGTATAAAATATATCAACTCCATCGCAACATTTTCAACTACGTCTTGGTGAAAAAAACAATGGCTTATAAGACGTGAACTAATAGATATATTTGAGGGACAAAAGTATACATATGATCTAAATAACTCAATGATTCGTATTGTATAGATAATATAGCAGTAAACATACTGTACAAAATCAAGACGGAGTTGAGGCTGAGAACGCCTAATTCTGAGAATGACCCTTTTGAGCCCAGTACCCGAGACAATCTGAAATGCGATTATTACTCGTGATATTATTAGAAATACTTTTTATTTTGTATTTCCCAGTCTTTGTCTATCAAATCTTCTCATCATTAACATATTCTCAATCGATATGTCAAGAAAGTATTTGATTTATATTATGCTTTATGTTTATTATATAAAATGTTTGGAAAAAAGTTGTACGGATGCCTGAACACTACTCAGAAGAACTGACATTCCAAATTTAACAATAAGTTAATTTAATAAAGTTCCTCCTTATGTTTATGGTAAAAGAAAACGAGCCACATGACCACTGACATGTTTTGATTTTCGCCTTAGACTCCATTGGCATGTAAAATTTGAATCATGTGATCGGATAGTATGAAAAACATAGGTACTACTCTATAGTTTCCCACAACAGTAAGCCTTTTTTTTCTTTTCTACTTTCTACAATAGGCTACAACAAGTAATCCTACCCAAGTGAAGATACGAGATTCAACGATATTCCACGAGACGAATGTCAGTTAATTCAAATAGCCTAGCTAAAATGTTGCCTACCCCTGACCGGCAGCGCACGTGGCTCGTGTCACCGCAATTTCTCGATCTAGCGATCGTTGAAATCGATCTTTAAAAATGATCTCCAATAACTCGATCTTGTGTAACCTCGGACGGAAGGACGTAAAAACTTGGAACGTGCCTTGATGACTATGAATTTAGTTGACTACTGATACGAAAATTATGTCATAATGGATTATAAGCGTCTATTTGTATCCCTGAAATGAAATAACAGTGTTAGAATAACTTTATACAGGGTGAAATATGTGAAGTAATACGTTTTTAGGGTTCCGTAGCCAAAATGTCAAAAACGGAACCCTTATAGTTTCGCCATGTCCGTCTGTCCGTCTGTCCACAGCATAGCTCAGTGGTCTCTTATACTAGAAATCTGCAATTTAGTACATGTATACATATTAATCATGCGAACGAAGTGGTACAATAAAAACTAAAAAAATATTTTTTTTTCGGTTACCTCCCCAACTGGTGAAGTGGGGATGATTTTTTTTATTTGCTGTAATCCTATAGTGTAGGGTACCGTTATATACGTCTCTTAAAAAAAATAAGGGTCTTGAAATAAAGTTTTCTTCTAAAGTCAATATTTTTGGAGATAATCGCTTTAGAAGAAAAAAATGTGTCAGATTTATAGTATTAACGGCCACTGAGCTATGCTGCGGACAGACGGACAGACGGACATTGCGAAACTATAAGGGTTCCGTTTTTGCCATTTTGGCTACGGAACCCTATAAAGGGTCTGTCATACTTTGACGTTTAAAAACAAAAGAAAGTTGCTTTGCAGGCTAAGGCCTGACATTTTGTATGAGATTCCCTTAAATCATTGTTCGCTCGTAGAACCTCCAACCTCCAACTACGTATTTCCTTATTTAATTTGAGGTGCGTCATGTAAAGGTGCGGTTAAACTAAAAGAGCATTCGCTGTTCTAACCCCCCACTCTACGAAATTCGATCGGTACACAAACCGCGATTCGTTGATTTCGTAGAGTGGGGTATAGAATAGCGAATGCTCGTTTGGTCTGAATGCACCTTAAACATTTCATTGTAAGTTTGAGAAAAACACATTTTAACTAAAACGGAGATGTCAGACGTTTATGAGGGGTTAATGTTTTCAGGTCACTCGTAGGTCTTAGGGTCACTGACCGTCTGCGGTTTCGTAAAGGCAGGTGTCATTTTTATGCGCATTTAATATTTATGACCAGTGATAAGTTCGCTAATGGCTTCATTGGTAAATATACAGCGTGTATTTTAATATAACCTCAAATTGCAACTAAACGTAGGTTTAAGCACTATGAATCGATATTGCAAGGTAATTTTAAGTTAGTCTTAACCATAAAAGTGTAATTGACTTTTGTGAATTTATCGAGCAGAAATGTAATGTGACCACTAATTGACACAAGTAAGAATCTGATAGCTACTGACAGTTTTGAAAAACAAATTTATAAGCATGTGAATACAATCACATATTGAATAATTTTCTATGGAAATAATCGGTTGATAATTTTCAATTAAAATGCACAGTTTATTAGAGCCTTTACTAATTACTCCAGATGTTTCAGGTATGCTTAAAATACCTACACGCTGTTATTAGTTTTATACAGTACTAGCAACCCGCCCCGGCTGCGCACGGGTACTATACCTACATAAAAACCCTTCTCTTGAATTACTCTACCTACTAAAAAAAATCTCATCAAAATCCGTTGCGTAGTTTTAAAGATTTAAGCGTACAAAGGGACATAGGGACAGAAAAAGTGACTTTATTTTATACTATGTAGTGATAGTGATAGTGATGTAGTACAACGGAAAACAAAACTTTTAACAGTTTTCACTCAGTGGTGACCTACGAACAAATAAAACATGGAAGCCGTACGCCATACTAAGTTGCCTTTCAGAAACGGTCCTGAGTTTTAGTTGACAAGTGTCACCCCCTCTTCAATGCATCACGGTAATTAATTTCAATATCAACCAATAAAAACTTAAACCGCCATTTATAAACAGTTGTGACTGGTCCATCAAAGTTTTGATTGGCTATATTCTATAAACATTTGTCAAAGATGTTGCCCCGAAATATGGCGTGTTAAGAAAAGTACCATGTCCTGCCCATCTTGGCACAATTGCACAAATGTTTTTGGGGGCATTTTTGAGCTGGCGTTAGACGTCCATGTTATATATGTGAATAGGGTAAGTAGGTACCATTTTATAGAGATGTCCGGTTTAATACCTATTTTTATTATAGTACCTAAATATTGAGTTTTCTGTGATGGATAACAATTTAATTAATTTTTATTTTGTTTATCCACGATTCCACAGTATATTTATGAAAATCCGAGGTTTAAAATTTTCTCTACTCCTCAATAAAATATTGTTAAAGCTACAAGTGTTACAACTTGAGTATTCAAAGTTGTTTTTTAAAACTGGGAAGTTTTCAAGCTATTTTTATGTAATAAGGATAATAATAAGGTACCTAAGTAACAAGTAAGGCTACTGATTTAAATTAATGTACCTACGCCTAAAAAAATACATTTTCCTGTCTTTTCATCTGCTAATATTCAATCAATAAAAAACAGTTTTTCAAGTCATCGCCTATTATGTCCATAATAGTTTGAAGAACTTTAATATTGTTATAATATCCTTGTATAGGCTGGAACTAAGATCCGAATCGAATCTAGCTAAATTTATATTAGCTACCGAAATTCAAAACTTTTAAACTTACCTGTCATGGAAAAAATACATCTATTAATATATTTAGCAATAATAATAGCGTCATTATACTCAAATTTTACTTCCCTGGTTGCAAAAAGTCGTAACTGAATTTGAAGCTTCCGTAAGATAAGACCCTGTCGAAGTAAATGCTGCGTTTTAATTTCCACAATAAATCGGCGTAACCACCGTTACGTCGAGTGAGATTTGACGCCAATTTCCAAGACAAAGATGTTTAAAAACAAAGCAGAACTGATTTCACATTAACGAATTTATGAGTTAACAGATTTTGGAAGAACCTGTCTTGTTTTCTCGGAAATTCAATCGTGTTTTGTGGGGGATAGAGAAGCATTTGGTGCATTTTTTTGGCTTTGCCGATTTGCAGTAAGAACAATGAGACTAATGGTCGGTATAATTTCATAGCGGACTCACTAACTATATCTGGTGATGGTAAAAACTGATTTCCTATTATTAGGCTGGCGGAGATAGTAGGGTTCAGACCAACCATACAGGCTCGAACTTTGCCGTGAATGTCATTTTTATACGTTCAGTTTGTTTCGACTCAGTATGTATCATTTTGTGCTATAGGTAGGGGGAATCCGCAATGAATCGGACGCGTTATGGAACGGACACTAATTGATCTTTAAAAAAAATCTGAACGAACATAATTATTCTTTTTTTTACATAACACTGATGACCATAGGTGCATTATGTATGGTCATCAGTGTTGCCACTGATCGAAAAAAGAATAATTATGTTCGTTCGTTTTTTTTAAAATAGCGTACGCAGAACTTTATTTGTGTAGGTATTTCAAACGATCTTCATTTATTATTTTTTATAACCGTTTCTGTTTTTAGGAAATATTACAAACAAATCTAGGTATTATTTTGAAATCATAAGATTCATAACTTATGAATCATAAGGTCAATATCTTAAGGGTCAACATAAGCTATAAAACTGTGCACCTAGATTTAAAGTTATTTTTATAATTTATTTTGCAGATACTATGAAGCCGTACCAAGAGTACCTACGTTAGCTACGCTACGTTAGGTTTTACTCCATACGTAATGTATTCTATCGCGATCGCTCTGACATATTGGAGCGAGTGCGATGGTCTGCTTTACGTATCAAGTAAAATCTAACGTTATCGATACTTGCAAAGTTATGGTACGGCTACCGATCATTATTAGTAACTCTAATACAGAATGTTATTTTACCAGTGGTTTCAATATGAAATGACTATAGGCTGACATGTTCTACAAAACATAACTAAAGGTGCATTTAAACCAAAAGAGCATTCGCTGTTCTAGCGCCCGTTCTAAGAAATCAACCAATCACGTTTTGTGTACCGATCGGATTTCGTAGAGTGGGAGGTTAGAACAGCGAATGCTCTTTTAGTTTAACCGCACCTTAATATCAGCACATGTCATGTATTGCGTGTGCTCTATATCTATCTGATGTGATATTCATAATTATTTATAGCAACGTAATGTCATAGGTAATTACAGATGTTACAGATTGTTAGTGTTACAATGTATACTATACGTATTGTAAAGAATGCGAGGGAAGAGAATAGTCATATCTGCAAAAAAAACTTGTTCAGTGGTACCTACAATACCACACAACATGGTATTACGTGTCAACTGAATCTTGTATTAGATACCTACCTATATATTAAAAATATTCGCGCAATTGTAGAAGAAAACACAACAACAACTTTCATGACAGCAGCATTCCATACACACATATCAATATGTATTGTCAGTGTAATAAACATTCGCACTGCCATGGCTAGTGATGTTCTGTTCCCAAATATTCGCAAATGTGAGGTATTTGTTTAAAAAAAAAACATTTTTGTCGTTTACTATAAAAACGGAATTAGCTCGTGCTCGTACCTTAATCGCTAAGAGGGCAAGCGAAAAGTTGCCGGGATCACACGTTCTTAGATTAGACTCACAAAACGAAAAGACCATAACCTCTTGCCTCCTAGAGACCTATTAAAAGGTCTTCTCAAACAAAAGAAATTCTATTCTATTTCCTGTACTATGAATTCAAAATTCACAGGCAAATTGTATTGCCTGGGCGGCAGGAGGATAATATCTAACCTAGCCGGTCGGTGCAAACCCGGCTATTAGGCTCGACGCAAAGATGCGATCGGTTCCAATCGATTCCGCCCCGCTGCGTGAAGTTTGTTTAACCGCAAAAAGCGTGCCTCCGTCAAGCCGTCACACCAAACGACCCAACTGAACAACCCAGCCATGTCACTTACTGCCTTCTTAGCGTGAAGCCTCTATTGCCCGCTTTAGATACGGCTAACCAAGTTCTTAACTTTTTACTCATCTAGTCATTACGGCCGTAAACGATGATTTGTATAAAATTGTGGCTACTTTGGGCGTCTAGGGTGTTGAGGTAAGAGTTGAACGCACGGTGGCAACGGTTTATTCTGTATTAGAGATATTTGATTCAATCAATGTAAAAGATAGTAAAGTAGTATATATGCGCAAAGTTCAAAAATAATATATGTGAGCGGTTTGATCAAAATGGCCTACCTACTGTCGCTTGGCATAACAGAAGACATTAACCCCCTTATTCATTAACGTCTCCTAACTTAACAAGAGGTCTCTCAAAATAGCGGCTTGCTAAGTTAGGAAGCGTTTAGGAATAAGGGGACTAATTCGTATAAATTCCGTATTTCAGTTATTGTAAAACATAATCATAATGACCATTACAATGCAAGTACAAAAAAGTGAACTTAATGTCACTAAGGCTTCCTGTCTGTGTCTATCCATGAGTCCAAAAATAAATGTTAATTCGATTTAAATTTTTTTATCACTTTTGTCATCTTGGATCGTAACCCCAAAATCAACCTGTATTTAGAACTCCATGCTTGCCTTCATTTATTCATAAAGCTTTAAATTACACGATGCAAGCTCGTAAACTCAGGAAAACAGAAGCCCATACAAAATGGATGTCCAGTAAAATTTTATTTGTTTAATTATGACGCGTAGGCAGCGATAAAGATCTTGTAATTCGGGAAATGAAACGATCACAACGGTTGCAATGGGGTTGAAAAAACTGACACACGAAACACATAAGTGTTATTTTTTGTTAATCCAAATTGCACCTTAGTAGTTGCACTTTAACTTTTTTTTACCTGAGTTGAGACTTATGACGTAGGAGTTAAGGTGTGTGCTAACTTGCAGGGTGCGCGTTAACGACAATAAAAATAACAATTACAAGCGAGATTACTATCTCGGTAATCGTTTTGTGTAATTTCGTAGACGGATGTTTATTATTTAGTTGTTATGAGGGTAATGATATTGATGGCGTTTGCACTAAGTAGTATATTTTTGCTATCCTCAGTCTTGTGTAAAATTTTTAAAATAAATTCGTACGACAGATTACATATGTAAAGTAAGCAGCAATGCTTACAATTTCAAACGAAGAATAATTATTTGTTGATATTTAATATGCATTATGTAGATAGAGTACAGCAAATAAAACAGTGAATTTTAGACTTTTCAAAATATAGCGTGAGGTGTGTTATTTTACTTCAAACACAAAGCATCAAAATAAAATCTATCGCAATTTTCAACTGAATTTAACAACTAACCAAAAAGTATACTGTAATGTCAGTAATATCAACCAAATCACCGGACGAAATGAAAATGTTCCCAAACCATCTCATGATGACAATCTCGACTTCCGGACCACACCGAACCCGTGATTAAGTGCCAAATTTGACTCACCGACCAACACGCGTCGGCAACATAGACAAAACTATAAAAACAATCATAAATAAACAACAAACAAATACAGCTTCACCTAAAAGAAATAAAGATAAGGATCAAATTCCTTTAAATTACAAAGTAACAAACGTAAACTTATTTGTAACGGATCACAGAAACAATATTAATACTCATAACCATAAAAGAAAAGATAAATCTACGGGCCCTTTAAATAAGGTTGAAAATGATGTGCATTATAAATATAAAAGTGAAAAGAAGCGGGTTATTGATAAAAAACGGCAAAGCTACCGGGCGCCTGTTATTAGCGACTTCCTAAAACGCTCAGTTTTTGCGACGTCTATCGGACACTTCAAAAGGGCAAACTGACAAATTGCGCCAACAATGACTAACGTATTTGCCAAAACGTTTTTGGAACCCTTTTGTAGTTAACAAAGTGGACAAAGACTTCAATACTAAGAAAAAAGTATTTCTGGTTATTAATAATCTGTTAACAATACAGGTTGTGGTTGCAAAGATTGAAGACGAAATAAGAAATCCTTTTACGCGTATCTTTCGCTTATCAATCAGGACTAAGTCGAGTGTCAGTCGTCAGAGAAATCTCCGAAAATAAATTAGCTAATGTGCGTAAAGTGGCCTGGCTCGTGACTTGTCTGGGGGTCTCGCCAGGGGAACTGAACATTGTGTCAATACTTTAAGAAATATTGACACCGATAGTGAGGTATTTCCGGTACGCCGAATGTTTTACACACCTTAAAAATAGCAGTATCGGTCAAGGACCGAAGGTTAAAATATAAGCGGACTTGAAGGTAAGTTTATCGTAGAAGACGATTTAAACATGAAAGAGGAAGGATTAATACAAGTTTTTATTCAATTTTGCACTTCGTAGATATCCGCTGGAAAAGCATACCTACTTTTAAACGGTCTTATGTTATTTCTGATAAATAAATATCACGCTCCTCATTAACGCTCATTTATGTGTAGATGTATATACATTTAAAAGTGCAGCTGTTTTTTAATATAAAGAAAATTGTCTGGTACCTACTCTCAGATACATTTAAGCGGTATTGAACGTAGACTTAAAATCATTAATCATCTAACTGATTAAAATCCAACAATCAATTTAATTAATACCATAATAAAATCCGTTCGTTTCCTAATCATCCCGATAATGAACCCTCAACAGAAATCAATAATTACTTTTCTACAAAACCAATTTGTCAATTAATCCATCCAATTCTCGTAATTACACGATCTGGGTCGTAGGAGAGGAGTCGTGATCCGAAAATCACGATATCATTTAATTGCTTTTACCCACCGGCAGTTTCAATCGACGGTGAAGTTCAAGCTTATTAGTCTTATTACACGCACTAAGTGATGTACGCTTCAGGTATCCGGTACCTGGTACCTGTAATTATTATAATTATGTAATGATACCTCCAATATTATTCTAAGCTCTTGTTCTATCTTTCCTAGCATAACAATGTACAACATACAAGTTGCAGGTTCTCAAAATTGCGGGAATATGCTCGGAAATTTCCGAGAATATTCATGATAATTTAAGAATAAGTTCTCATTCAAGAATAACTTATAAAAAAAGTGTTATGAAGAATATTGCATTTCACAATTGAGTAAACGAGGCATAGAATATACATTATAAGGAATGTGTATTCAACGGTTTTGGCATGATCGGATTGCTTATAAAATTTTAATTGCTGAGAACAATCTCTATAGAAGTTTCGCAACTTATGAAACTTCTCCTCGGTATATTTCTAAATTTACGCTCATGTTTGTACTACTAATCTCTCCAGATTCATTGATTGGGATTCGGAAGTATATAATTAATTATACTGTCATCACATGTAATTTTTCCCTAATACCTAGTTAAACTCAACTGGCTCCCTACCCGTGAACGAAGCTTACTGCGTATCCTGAGTACTCTTTATTCGTTCTTTTTTGACCTATCATCTAGGGTACTGTCTAAGTTTATTTGTCACCCCACGTGCAGGCACTATTCTTTGTTTCTTCTGTAACCTTAAGCTCACTACGAGTATTCCTTTCGTCATGAAGCGGTTTTATGACCAACACCTTCAATGTCCATTGAAAGATCTCCCTCTCCCATTACACGCACATGTTGCGTAATGTTTTCTTAATAAACTATCATCGTCATTATAACGTCTCATGCAAGGTACTAATTACAAAAATAGATGCAAAAAGTATGTATGTAATTTTTATTTACAAGTGTAGCATCAGACACTACTAACGCTGGCTAGCGGCAAGTAGCAGAAATAGATTAAGTACCGAAGTCCTCGCTAGATGGCGCTGACGACCTTTTAGATAGCGCTAACGTTTGTTCGACTTAGATTCCATAAGTAGCCTCGTCGATTTTTGTATTGGATCTACGATCTGTGGAAGATTATATTAGTGTTGAGGCTTCCCGGCTCACTGGATACTATCTAGCTATTACCTACTAGGCGATCTGGACGGTTCCCCGACCTGTCTTCCAGTAAACGGCACGCTGTAGTGTTATATTATATCATCGACTAAATAAACAAAGGTGTATACGTTTGAAGTCGTCTCATTCCATCCCGCTCCTGCCTGTGGTTACTACACAAGTATATAAGTACGAGTAGCGCTAGCGAGTATAGCGTAGTTGCGAGAGCATAATATTTATTTATTTGAATTTGGTTGACAGGTAGAGAAAGAGATGACCTATCGGTAACGATTTTTTTTTCTATACCTAAAGCAGGCCACGCTCGCTCCAATATGTCAGTTCGAGCGCGATAGAATGCTTTACGAATGGAGTAAAACCACGTATCCTTTACTTTCCAACTCATGGAAGGCTTGTACCTACCTAATAGTTCAAGTGGCAAACAAGAAGACATTTTGAAAAAACTGATAATGGTAACTATAAAAGGTCAGGTGGATGGGAAGAGAGGTAGAGGAAGAGCGCCTAATCGGTAGATGGATGTAATTATAACCTCAACGAGATCCAGAACCCAGCCTGCCTTCAAATGGCACAGAACAGGTAGGCCTGGAGAAACGTAGTGTGGAATATAGACAAAAAACTGTGAATGGTACCTAGTCACGACCCTCAGTAAGTAATTAGTGAAATCTCATACCTCGGTTTCCAAGCTGTAACTTGGTTGAGCCTAAATAGTTTGGGCCCGATGAAAATTATTACGTCAATGGTAATATTCAGTATGTTCAAATGATTTTTGTGAACTGAAATAATTTTATACTTTTATGGCCATAAATTCAATTGCATCATTTATGAAACATAGCGTTAGAAAGCGAATATTAAACAATATTAGAATGTGAAAGAGGAATTGTTGATGTTATACCTACCATAACTCCATAACGTTTAGTAACTCCGATTTGGGAACACCAATACTGTCAATATTTGTATCTAAATCAGAGATGACAAATGTTTAGCCATTATTAGGAAATACATTTTCTTTGCTTTGTAATAAAATAATTATAATTTGATAAATAACAAAGTAAGTATATATTCTTACTTGGTACAACACTCACAAAAAATAATTTTCTGCGATTTTTTTGTGAACGTTGTATTCTGTCTGTCAATATAAAACTAAAATACGAGTAAATACGTAAAAGTCTTATGTTAACCTAGTCCAAAACTCTATTAGAACATTTTCTTGAATAATTTTGATGCGCTTCTACCGTACTGTGATTTGTACTCGACTGTACTAAACAGTGCAGTATGCCGTCATCCTCCGTAGCCCAGTTGGTAGTGACCCTGCCTTCGAAGCTGGAAGATCCGGGTTCGAGTCCCGGCGATGGCATTATTTGTGTATTTATTTATCACAAATATTTGTTCCTTGGTCATGGCTATTTTAGTATCTATATGTATCTATCTACTATATATATCGTCGCCTTGTACCCACATCGAAAGCCTTAATTGAGCTTACCGTGAGACTAGATATATTTGTGTAAGATGTCCCAAGATGTTTATTTTTTTATTATTTATTTATTCAACAACTAATTTGCCACATCACTAATCGCTGCTCAACAAAGCTCACGCACTAAATAAGTAAAAAGACCAATTGTCACTAGATTAGGAGGGGAATTTTCCAGAAGGCGGGCCCGAGATCTAAGTTATGGTGACGATTGGCGGCGTGCCTCAGGGGCGGAGTTTGGGGCCCATGTTGTATTTGAATTATGGATGAGCCCAAACCAGTTGTACTGTGGCTGCCGCGGCGCTCGCTTGCTTAATTAATTGATGTTTTCATTTAACAGCCTGTATTCTAATTACGGTAACAATTGTGTTATGTGTAAAGCTCAAGTACTTTAGTATTATGATTATGGCGTAGGAAGAATTCGGGAGTGACTGCTAACAAATATAACATTTTTGGAATCATGGAAGATGCACTTCCAAATTGCCTTTCAATTTTGTTGACAAGTGTCACCCTCTCTTATGTGGAAGCGCTTATGAATTTCTATAATAACTCCAGAATTGATGAATTCAGTCTTTCAAGTGATTTTGTAACTAACACTATAAGTACACTCTGTAACACTAAATGGATTTTTATACTCCCACAAATAAATGTTTTTTTTTAGTTTTTTTTTTATTTTGACAGCGATTCATCGATTAATTATTTAATCATTTTCTAAAACATTGATACATTTTTATACCGGTAAATCTATTTTTAAAACAATTCATCATGAAATAAAACTATGTAAATGTACGTCATCATAGTTTTATTTCATGTGTAATCCTCGCGGTAACCGAAGAAAATATTAAGCAATTCATTAATTAATTAATCATTTTAGAAACATACATTTTCCATACCGGTATAGCCTATTAGTCTAGTTAAAATCGAAGTTAAATTTCAAGAAATAATAAAAAATCGAATCCAACTTTGTAGTCATGTCCAAATTATTGTGAATAATACGCCCATTCGTCTGATTTCTGATTATCATTCATGATACAATTTCTATTTAGAATCCAACTGACCGTAAAACTAGGTTTACGACTTCTCTATTAAAACATTTCATTTCAAATTGTACTTATAAGCAACAGACGCGTTTTTCTGTTTTACGCATGATAGCAAAATTATCGCCTCTCTTTATTAAAGGCATAGAGTAACAAAAAAAAGTAGAGAGTCCACAAGTCATAAACGACTTGACTCGAAGTTGTATGAATGTCACGGTAAAATACGTCGGTAGTAACTTTAAACTCTATTCAAGATAAGTTGGTAAAAAAATTTTAATTTTTATATTTGGTGGAACAACTTCAATTGTTTTACAATTATTTTTTTTGAGTTGTATTTTTAGGTAGTTACACTAATATATAAATTTAAATATTAGATGTCATTTACCAAAGAAAAAACACCTAAGTTTACCAAACGTGGGATTTGGTGGTTTATGGTGTACCGGTTCTGGCTTTATATAAAAGTACATTACCGGAACCGAGATTTCCCGGTTCTTTCCATTCAAATTTAGAACCGGGACCTTTCCCTAATTTGAACCCACATCCTCAGCTTTCGCGGCTGTAACTAAATTTACATTTTTGATACAAAATTTCACCACCAACTGTACTTTCTCTAGTCATTTCACCCGTACTCATCAAGCGGAGCCTAATAAGTCCATACTTGATTGGGTTACGTCGTTTTGTTCCCAAGTTCCTGTGGCCACCTTCCCACTCCATTATCAGACCAGTTTATAGGCCTATAACTTACCGAAAAAACTATTTATGCATAGGTTATGAGAACTATCCCACACTGCTCGTTTAGAATACATTACTGATAGATTTTTAGTCACGTATGAGTTGAGCTGACTGAATATACAAACGATACTCCTCCTGGAGTATGTGTGGCTGCTCCCGCGTTTCCGCTACTGCAGCTGTGGCCGGGTCGCATCCCACAAGGGTGGGACGGTCGTTGCACCGTCATTTGGGGACGGTGTTGAGAGCACTCTATAATTTGTTACTCTATGCTAAAGGCAGGTAACGCTGGTTGGGCATGTCCACTAGCGCCACCTAGAGAAGAAACTACACTCAAGTGAATCATGTGCTTGCCGGAACAAAATTTTGCTGGTTGACTGATTTTGCTCATAATTGTGACTTCAAATTCAACACATTTTCTTATGTATGTTACTTCATTTAATCGAACGGATGGCTTGGCACCAAGTCGGGGTGATGATGGGATCTTGGTGAAATCGGTTAGTAGTTTTTTTTATTTGGTGATTGTTGATTATTAACCAAATCCAAATACCCACGTATTTGGATTGTCAGCCTCAGTCGCCTAGTTGGTAGTGACTATTGACTGCCTACGAAGCTGGAGGTTTCGGGTTCGAATCCCGGCTAGGGCATTATTTGTGCATTTGTTTATCACAAATATTTGTTCCTTGGTCATGGCTGTCTATGTATTTAAGTATTTATATCTATCTATCTATTATATATATCGTCGCCTGGTACCCACAACACAAGCCAATTGAGCTTACTGTGGGACTAGGTCGATTTGTGTAATATGTCCATAGATGTTTATTATTATTATTGATTTTGAATGGAGACCGTGCCGCGGATACGTACGTATCCGTACTACGGATTCCGTAGTTACGAAAAATACGTGAGTTTGAATTTTGGTGAAGTAAAATAATATTTTAATGTAGTCTGCTAATTCTTCATGGCAAAAACGTTGTTGATGGACAGACAGACTAGATAAACTGACGGACAACGACATTATCTTTTAAAAGTTCTTACTTTCTGTTAAAAGTGCGTTCAAACTAAAAGAGCATTCGCTGTTCTATCCCCCGTTCTACGAAATCAACCAATCACGTTTTGTGTAACGATCGAATTTCGTAGAGTGGAGGGTTAGAATAGCGAATGCTCTTTTGGTTTCAACGCACCTTAAGATGCATTCAGACCAAATAAGTATTCGCTGTTCTATCCCCAACTGTATGAAATCAAAGAATCACGTTTTGTGTAAAATACGAATTTTTAAAATACGAATCTTATGTGGCTTATGAATTGATGGTCCCGTTTTATCTATTTATCGGGCTACGCGTGTCTTTCGCACTTGCATACCTGTTAAAAGGTGCGTTCAAACCAAAAGAGCATTCGCTGTTCTATCTCCCGTTCTACGAAATCAACCAATCACGTTTTGTGTAACGATCGAAGTTCGTAGAGTGGGGGGTTAGAATAGCGAATGCTCTTTTGGTTTGAATGCACTTTTAGAACTTGACAGCAACGCCGATAAACGACTACGCACCTTTAGAACGTGACAGCAACGCCGACGAACGACTAGGCGCGGTACCATCATAAGCCTACTGAATTATATTCGGATTGTCTTAAACACTTTCTCCAACGAGATCCGACATCGTTGTTTCACTAATTACAAATGCGTCCAAATTATGGAATGCAACCGTAACAGATTTTCACAGTGACTCCGACAAAAACCCGACATGGCTGGCACGCAGACCGATAGCCCTGAGATGGACAAAAACCGGCGAAATTAAACAAGCAACTAACACAGGCTCTAACGTCCGATAATGGGTTAGGGTTGTCACTTGAGGAGTTGAGCAAAAATCGTCAATTACATTTGTGGGTGGAATTTGTAATTAACAAATGTAATCGACAGTAGTAAGTAATTAGATTAGTTAGTTCTCATGGAAACATTTGATAAATCGTTAAGTAAAAATCATTAATCGAATACCTTTCATGAAATTAACCCCACTAAATAGATATTCCTATGATAATATATACGTTAAAGACCAAATCCACTTGTAAATTGTGACCGTCTGTTTTTCGTTTCGGAAATTCGTACCTACCTCAAAAATAATATACCAGTATCTACTTAGAATCCCTGACTGTATGTCCGTCTGCCGCATATTAAATCCATTGTGCATGGTAGAAACTTAGAAAAAATATATAGGTATAATTTATGGTTTATGGCTATAAGAAAAAGGACTATAATTATTAACACCAGCGCACTCAGATTTCTTGCCGAAATTGAGAAACTTCTTGTAACTATGTGAGTGAAGAATCACCCCACCTTTCTTCTATATTTATATGGCACACGATGCACTAAACAACCTGTAAGTTTAATATTTTGTGATATAGGCTCCACAGAAAGATTAGAACGTGAGTTTAAATCCCACCTCCGGTGAAATCGGTATTTTTTTCTACAGTACATCTAATATCTACATTTAAGAATAGCCATTATTATTTCTGTGGATCATTCATATAGTCAAAAATAAAAAATATTTTATTGCAATTCTCCAAGTTCTTCAAAGACATGCAGTTTTTACTTTTATAATGCCGTATCCAGATATAATTTACATGTTACTAAACGTAAAGCGACTTATAAAAGTTTTATTCTAAAGGGTTTATTTTCGACAACCCTGCGCGCCCGCGCCGGCAATTTGTCCCAGGCGCCTGAGATAAAAGCTTACAATGCGACAAGGGTGTATCCTACTTAGACGGTCGTATAGAGTTATGACTGTGTTCCAGTAAATGTGTGTAAGGCTGTTGGTACCGTGGCGGAATGTCGCCGGCATCCCTGTTGTACGACTTTATTACGACAAAGGTCAGTATAACTACAGTCGGTTGTTGGGGCCAGGGCTACTACAGCGAACACCGAAGTTCGCAAATTTCGGATATTTTTCTCTGTCACTCTAATGACGCTTTCGTTTGAGTAACAGAGAAAAATCCTCGAAATTTATGAATTTCAATTATTGCGGTAGTAGGCCTGTTTATCAAAAGCTTGTGACTTGTAATACAAGCGGAAGGCTTTATCTAATTAATGACGAAAAAAGAGACTTCCACTAGTATTACAAGTTACAAGCTTTTGATAAACAGGCCCCAGGTCCCGTCAGCAACTCACGGAAAAGACACTGCACTCAGAGAGAATGCATTGTATTTAGGTACTATGACGTCTATATGACTCCACCTATGTCAAAACAACCTTAGTCAAAATATCTCCTAATTCGTTTGCCTTTCTATGACAATTCTGTTTGCCTACCATGAACTTAAAAATAAATAAATTAATAGGTAATAAATATCTTGAGACATCTTACACAAATTTACCTAGTCCCACTGTAACCTCAATAATGGCTTGTGTTGTGGGGACCAGGTGGGTATATATAATAGATAAATTCATATAAGATAGTTAAATAGACAGCCACGACCAGGGAACAAATATTTGTGATAAATAAATACACAAATAATGCCCTCACCGGGACTAGAACCCCGAACCTCCAGCTTATTAGGCAGGGTCACTACCAACTAGGCTTTGAAGGCTGCTTAACATGTTCGCTTCCGGTACTTTTTCACGAAGTGCATATACTATGCCAATCGAAATTATCTTATATAAATCTTATGCAAGTGACACGCATGTGTGACCGAAAAGGCTGTACTCCTATGCCGGCGACACAGCACTTGTGTCAAAAATGTTCGTATTTTTATGCATAGGAGTGAGAACTTGATTAATTCTAGTGGCATAAGAATAAGATAAATTTGATCACATATGTATGTCACTGGCATAGGAATACAGTTTCTTTGGTCACATATCCGTGTCACCGGCGTCGAACGTGTTAAGTTTAACACATTTACTTTCTTCCTATCTTGCTCATACTCAGTTCGCGTATTGCTGCGAGTGAAAGGAATAAAAAGTAAATCTGCGTTAAACTTACGGCGTAAGCTTAAGGTACCTGTACCTACGCACAATATCTATTGACAAAACACCACTTCTGTTTCGTCTTAAGACTGTCAAAGTAAACAAGTAATCTGACGTATATCACTACAAAAAGCTTACAAACGAAACACTCGTAAATTACTTAATTTAACTGATACAATTTGTTTTATGGTTGTTTTATCACTATCTGAAGTACTGTCGGATTCATAAAGCGCTGGATACGGCAATTTCTACTGAGTGCTTAGTTAGTTTATAACTTTGAAATTTAAATTAAAAATAATTTTGAATGTCATAATAATGATAGTGGAAGGTCACGTTCCCTATTTATTTTAGATGTCCAAATATTTGAAAGACATGACTATTGAAGTTTTGAAGTATTGAGTTTGTGAAACGCAAATCATTTTTTTTTATCTTCTGCATACGAGGTGAATGGTACATTACGACGAGAAGTGGGTCATTTTACGTCAGGTCCAAAACTTCGGAGGGCCATCTGTAGGTACTAAAAAACGTCGTACGAGACACGTTAAAAAAAAAAATTCGAAACGAGTGGCGTTGTTTTAAAACACGACCGATAGGGAGTGTCTTAAATCGACACGAGTGGTTTTCGCACTTGTGTCGTAATGTACTATTTCCTAACTAGTGCGAAAAAACGAACTTTCCGCTCGCTTCGCGCGCGGTAATTTCTCTTTTTGTTATTCGTAAAAAAGGCTATTAGGTATTTGCAATAATAGTTTAATTAGATTAATTCATCATCTAGTCAAAACCTTGCTAGTGAGGTATTCTTACGAGTGACACAATAGAGGGCAATGGATCCTAGCAATAATTTAACCATTCCTCAAATTCCTCGTCGTCTGTCTACAAATCAGAAACAAAACAAAAAAAAAACAAAATAGTCGCTTCCAAATTTCCCCAATCTCCTTCTCGATTTAATTTGTGAACAAGAAAGAAAAAACCGGCAAGTGCGAATCGGACTCGCGCACAAAGGGTTCAGTACCATAAAAAATCACGTTTATTATAAATGAGAGTAATGGGAGCTCCCTAAATAGATATCTACAAAACTGACATCAAAGTTAACTTTTTTGTGAGAGTTAAGCTAATTGGCTGTCCCTAGAAGTGAAAATGACCAATTATCAACTTACTGTCTGACCAATTTTTTTCATAGTGGGTATTTTTTTGGGAATTTCAGATGAAAGTCGGCACACTCCTGATACCAGGATTTTTTTAGGGTGTTTTGAGGCGTCATTAATATATTTGAAGGGTACCTGTCATCATCATCATCATATCAGCTGAAAGACGTCCTCTGCTGAACATAGGCCTCCCCCAAAGATTGCCACAATAACCGGTCCTGCGCCACCCGCATCCAGCGGACTCCTGCGACCTTCACCAGGTCATCAGTCCACCTTGTGGGGAGCCTACCCACGCTACGCTTCTGCTGCAGAAGGGTACCTATACGTAGTTCAAATTAAAAATCGAAA
Source organism: Thaumatotibia leucotreta (assembly GCA_025490895.1). Lineage (NCBI taxonomy): Eukaryota > Metazoa > Arthropoda > Insecta > Lepidoptera > Tortricidae > Thaumatotibia > Thaumatotibia leucotreta. The sequence goes on along the minus strand of JALPQI010003864.1, from coordinate 28,134 downwards.
TATTAGAGACACCGTAGTCGACACAAAGCTTTTTTCGACTGGCTTTAAGCTATTATGTATGTATGTAAATTCTTTATTGTACACAAAACACAGGCAAAAATACAATTTTTTTACATAGAATTTGACAGGTACAAAGGCGAACTTATCCCTGTAAGGGATCTCTTCCAGTTAACCTTTGAGCAAAGGAGTCGTCTATATGAAGCAAAAGATAGGCAAACATACCGTGTACAGTGGAGAATATATTTGAGTAATACCAAAAACTTAACTGTTATTATACCAACTAACATAAACTCATACATCCAATACACATATACATAATCTATTCTTTATTCTAATTTACCCTTTGAGTACGGAACCCTAAAAATCCAGGAATTCGGTTGGTTCCGTGACGCGTCGGTGGTCGCGTGTCGCGCCTAATTACAAGCGCTACTTATCTGCTGTCCCAAACCTTTTAGTGACGACGGGCTCTATAAATCTGAGGTCTGTCTCCATATCTCAGGGTTACCAGACGGCGAAAAAAATGTAGTTCAAAAGTAATGTCACCCTCCTTAGCCTAGTTGGTACTGTTGATGTTGGTAGGCAGAGTCACTACCAACTAGGCTACGGAGGCTGACATAACTTTTGAACTACATTTTTTTTGCCGTAGGTTCATCAGCATCACAGAAAACTTGTGAGACTTATTGGCTAGCCGTTGTGACATTTGCGTGATAATGATAAAAGTTTTCTCTTTATTTTATGTTTTTTTTGCACGTATCGATGGTTCACATTTTTATTTCACATTTACAATGTCATATTTGGGTCATAATTATTTTCGTTGTCTTATTTTGTGTCCCTAAAAAATGTGACACATTTGTGATTTTTGTATGACATGATGTTTTGTTTCCAATTTTTGCTGTATGGATTAAAATCTAGCGTGGAAATGAAATACAAGTACACTGTATTTTTTTTTGTATACTGATTCAAAACAACAACTAAAAGCGTGACAGAGTGGTGTGAAACAAGACAACGAAAAGAATTTTGATTAGCTTAACATAAATATTGTTTCTCCTTTTTTCCTAATCAGAATAGTACTGAAAGAAGTAACAGACCTAAAACAAACAAAACGCCGCTAAATAGGCCTACTACCGCGAACTTCAAAATTCGTAAATTCCGAAAATTTGCTTCTGTCAGTCCAACGCAGCGAAATTTGCGGATTTCGAAGTTCGCTACGGCGAACAAAAGACAACAATTTGTTTTTAAAATCCGTATGACGTAAATTCCTAACATTCCATTGAAAATCCCGACGACTGACAACCCTACATCTGTCTCGACACTGGGACTGTGGTTTGGCGTCGGCCATATTAATTGCAAATAATAATATTGATAAATATTGAATCGCGGATATCGGGCGACCTTCGTAGGCCGAACTTGTTTGACCCTTGTGGTTATCACGAGCTGGCGGTGTGAGTGTACCTGGGTGCTTAGACAAGTCGCCAAACGCTAACGCTTAATCGTTAATCGTAAACGAAAGGTCGCTAACTGTCTTTGTCCCACTAATAAGAAAGAGTGACAGAGAGGGAATACTACGATACGCTACTAATCGTTAGCGATTGGCAACTTGGCTAAGCATCCTGTAGGCTTAGCCAAAATGCCATTCCGCAATCGTATACGATAAGCGATTTGTCCCATAACCACAATAATGTATGGATGGAAATGGTCTCGTGACTTTTCGTTCGCATCAGGGTGCTTAGACAAGTTGGCAATCGCTAACGCTTAGTTGTCAATCGTAAACAGAAGGCAGCTAACTGTATCTGTCGCACTAATATGAAAGAGAGACAGAGTGGGAAAACTACGATACAAGTTGTCTAAGCATCTAGTCATTGTCATACACTTATGAAATTATTACTTATCGCTTATCGTATACGATTGTAAAATGGCATCTTGGCTAGGCCTGCAGTAGCCGTACCATCACTTTGCAAGTAATGGTTACGTTAGATTTTACTCGAAACGTAAAGCAGTCTATCGCGCTCACGTGTACTTTGCGTATCGAGTAAAACCTAACGTAACTGGGTGCTTAGCCAAGTTGCCAATCGCTAGCGCTTGCTAGCGCATCGTAGTTTTCCCTCTTTGTCGCACTAATATGAAAGAGTAAGCGCTAGCGATTGGCAACTTGGCTAAGCATCCTGATACTTGCTAACTCAGCAAGGTTGCCAAGCTTGCCAAGTAAGCAGAATCACTACCAACTATTAGGCTACGGAGGCTGATGAACAATATGTACATATTAATATGTATCGTGTAGGTATATGTATAGTGTGTAAGGGGGATACTTTCTTACTACCTTAGCAAACCGCTTAGTATTATTTGTCTCTTTCGTTGTTATCAATATGTCTTTATGAGCGAAAAGGACAAACAATACTTTAGCAACCTGCTATGTCAGGAGACGTTTATGAATAAAAGGGCTAGACTTTATTTACGTGTACCTACTTAAATTTTCTTCTGTATACGAGATGCATTTCTTGCAACGATTAGTCCGAGACGTACATATGCTCCTTCTAATAGTTGAGGTGAATTCTATTCTAAAATAGCGTGTGTGTGGATCTTACGGTATATCTTTACGCAATCATTTTTATAAGCTAACCAACCTCAAACGTATTACTGTTTACGCAGTTTCATAATGATTTACACATTTAACCATTGTTTCTTTGCAGGTAATACTCGATGTTATTCGCATTCCAGCGCACCCGCTCCCATTAATTGCTGTAAGTCAATTACTTCTCATCACTTCACAATAAACAATCATCCGTTAATTAAATCATTTCTTTGAAACTCCTGCGCACGTAGACGCATGTTCACAGAATTACAATAAGGAATTATCAAATTAGTTGCATCTCGTAAAAAACCCGTCGAACGGACCACAAAGGGAACGAAGGCATTGTTCACAGATTTTAAAAATCGCCCATAATTAAATGGAATTCAGTTTTTACTGGCAACATTCATGATATAAATTCCATTGAGAGTTCTGGAAAAAGGAGCAATTTGCCACCCCGGTCGGATGAAGCTCTTCAATATTGAAACGACCTATTGGGAATGAAATATAAACAACAAATCAATAATACGTTTTTACGGGACTTTGGGCCAGTGTCTGAACAGTATGAGAGCGCGTGCAAAAACCGGCGCAGGAGCAGGTTCGGCGAAGAATCCAGGGCGCCTGCGCGGTAAGATCGCTTTTGGACCATTCTTCATACGAATCTTGTGTCATCTGAGCACTCGACATATATCTGAAAAATTAAGGAGAATAAGTCTAATTAGATCTAAAATAATGAGAAAACGGTACTTTTAACCTCCACGTCAAGGCATATAAGAGCCACAGACAACATAACCTCAAGACGTAGCTTAGCCGGGCGACCCCCTCTGTCACGCATACGGTGAATTCACTCCATATTAGAGCCACGCCTCCATTGCTAACTTCAGTCTGCGGCCGGCGTTCATGAGATAATTACGAAAGTTTTAACGTGATTTACGTCATGCAAAATGCATTACTGTTGCGTGAAATTGTGTGGCAAGAATACAAAAACATCTAGTGTGCAAAAAGATAGTATTTTGTTTCACAAATGAGCAATTTTTTATAGATTTCAATTAAAATTAAAAATAGTTTAAGCATAAAATCTAGTGCACTCGTTGATGTCTTTTTACAAAGTCTCTTTCTAATACTTTGCACGAAGTATAACTCCCTCCTTGTCTAGCGTAACGAGCAGGTAGGCCGTCTGAACTAGGGATGACCGTAGAGTATGTTTGTTTACTATCGATAAGGTAACTAAAGATAAATTGAAATCTTTATTCTCAATCGTACCAAGCAACAGACTCTGCGGTGGAGTCTCCGTATCCGAACTAGTGATGTCTATGCCTGCAGTCTGTTTACTATCGATAAGATATTACGATTATATTGAATTATCCTCAAATAAATTCTGGTTTAGTGTAAAGTGTAGAAGTATAATTTTCAAAAATACTATTATGTTAAATAATATTGTGTATTTTCTCTAAATGCCCAAACATGAAAGAAATGTGGATGAATGCTACAAAACGGTCACATGATTGGTTTCTGCTCCTAGCAGTGTGATATGTTCTCGACACTTCAAACCGGAATATTTCAAATTAACAAAAACGAATATTAGACGAATTTTATATACAACGTATTTTAATGGTAGTTTTTTGGTAACTTTGTAACTGCGAGTTAATGATTGTACAAATAAAAGTATATTTTATAAAAATATTTTATTTATTGTCTCAGAAAAGATTGTAATATTAATATTTGACCGCAACGTTGTCTGCGTGGATGATGATGATAAAATAACTATCCTTTGTCCTTTCCCGGGTCTTAAACTATCTCTATTCCACATTTCATCTAAACCGGTTTAAATGTGTAGATGAAGACACAGCAGACAGACAGTACAAATATTTTTTTATATAAAATGCATTTTATTTTTCACACCAGAAGTTGCGGGTAGAAGCTAGTATCATAATATATCTTCATCTGCGGGGATGATGATGATAATGATGATGATGAATGAAATATCGTATGTCCTTTCTCGGGTCTTAAATAATCTCCATTCAAAATTTCATCTAAATTGGTTCAGCGATTTAAGCGTGTAGACTCAGTAAACTGACAGACCTACTTTCGCATTTATGGTATGCATTAGTACGGATATGGATTTACGGTTTTGTCGGTAAGTCACTGACAAATGTCGAATTGTAAAAGCGATAGACATTGTAACCATCGACACTTTTATCGACATTCGGAAATCACTAGCGACCGGCGGACATTTTTGTTTTACACCCCATTGACCTTGAAACGACGAATCACAACACAGTTAGCTCATGTTACGCCGCCCGCACCTCAGCATTTTTGGCAGCATCGGTTTAAATGAAATAATTGTCTAAAGCTACGTCTTTAGGTTATGTTGTCTGTGATAAGAGCTTAATGACAAATAAAAAAAATCGTCACACTTCTTGAATTGCCCCAAAGAAATGACTAATCTAACACTGCAAATGCATCTTAAAGTAAAGAAAGTCGTAGGATTTGGTAAGCTATTTAACGTCTAGCCTAGCTGAGAGGTTAAAAATGAAACTAAAATTACAGATTTCTAAGTAGAAATATTTGACAGTTTAGAAATGAGCCTTATATGAGTGACGTTAAGACTATCGGAAAAATGGCGAAACTTACTCTCATATCAATAAAGATTAACCTATAATTGTCAAAAGTTCATTCTTAGAAATCGGTAACTATACTGTTAAAACATGTCAACACAAAATATTTCGAATTCGCATAGGTAATGTTGGAGTCCTCAAGCATTCGTTCACCAATAAAGGTCTGATGATAATTACTTGACAAGTAATAAAAAACCATCCCGTAGCTTCACTTCTTAAGGTTCTTAGGTCAAGTCTAAGTCCTAGGCAAAGCTAATTAGGTCTTAGATTTCCGCGTACTTAGCAAATGAAACCGTTAAGGCCGTCAACTTCACAACATTGTCAAGATCGCTGTCTGACGTGAAATATATGTTCACACTATTGAAACTTATTCCCTTGCAATAAGGATCAAAAGTGTGTATATATTTACGTCGAAATACAAGTAAAGGTGGTGATTCCACACGACGGGGGACATTTTGATTGGTCCCAACTGTCGGGTCAATACATTCCGGTCCATTTACGTACTTGTTCCTTGAAACGCAATTTGCAATTAGTACCTTTATCCCCTACCAAGTTAATTATTAACAGCTCTGGGTGCGTAGCCTAGATCCCAATCAATCGCCGACACTCAATAGCCATACAATCAAAGACAAAATAAGGTGTACACAAAATTGTTCAAAAATATGTCCCGTCTCAGTGCACTCTAATTCTGTGTAATAAGAACGTCGTAACATATTTATGAGCGGATTCTTTCGATACTTATTTTGCATTTGACTGTACCATAACTTTGCAAATTTGTATCAGTAACATTAGATTTTCTCGATACGTAAAGCAGGCCATCGCGCTCGCTACAATTTATGTCAGTGCAAGCGCTCTATAATTGTATATAATGTTATGCATTACGTATGGAGTAAAACCTAAGGTATCCTTTACATTCCAACTTATGGTACGGCTGCAGTAGCATAACATAGTGTAGTGTCTCTCTCGCTGCGTGTGACTCATTTTTGAGTATTTCTCAAATAGTTTGTACATTTGGCTCGCATCTTGGATATTGATGCAAATTGGTACGCTGGTAGAGCTAACGATGCTGAACGAGATTCTCCACATTTCCCAAAATGTCCCAGAATTTTACGAAATGTGGGAGCATCTAACCACATTTCCCAAAATGTTTTTATGAAATGTTCCTTTTTGCCTAAAATATCTAAGCAACGTTAAGCTCTACGGTCATTGGCATTAGAGTGCATGGTCAGATATCTTTGACCACCGTGGCCGCTCCCATAGATCTGTGTCTGTGCATTTCCGGTTCCAATGTCACTATTATTAAATTTACCACTTGGGCATATTCCCCATAACGTGTTGAGGAATGCCGAGCCTCAAGTTCTTTTACACGTTTAAATCGGCAAATCTACACACTTATAAATTATTCATATATTCCACAAATGCAACTGAATTCAGAATCTGAATTATGCGAATGAATCCGTTTTTAATGTGGCTCCGGTTTTTCTCAATCATATTAATGTTATGGGTGTAGTTATTTGAAATGAAAACTTATAGCATTACAAAATAGACTCCATATCAAAAAGCAGTCATGTCATAAAGCATAGCAATAAATGCTTGATATATTTGTAAAGCAATCAAAGCGACCCGATGTATATTGTCTTTTTATTTAACCTATAATTAAATACGTATAATACATATTTTATAGCAAGCACAAAACACTACTATAGTGTCATTAGCAATTCACATATTACTGATGAAAGGAAAGATAAATAAGACATTACGTTGTACTAGTAGATAATGATCATTGCTTTAGATAAAAACGAAATTGAATGCATCGTAAAAAGTGAAATTACTGGATAGAAACATCACACTGATGACATTGAGTGCAACTATGGCTTTATTCGAAAAGGGTATATCTCTCCAGCCATTTTCGAAAACGATGTATATGCCTATACACTTGTATTACACTTATACTCTTTACCAAAGCTTTGGGGAGTTGTACCAATTTAATTAAAACCACAGAATTGATATTTATAATCGAAGATCAGTGTGGGAATAAATTGCAAATGAAAAACACGCACCGCTTATTAATTACGATTGATATAGGTACCAAAAAACTGACTCAATAACATTTTATTACGGTGACATTGTCTAAATATGATCCGCTGTAAAATATTAATAAATGATTGTGCTTTTTGTGATAAAGCTGTAAATGGTGTGGAGACATTAAATTCGTTTATAAAAACTATAAAAAAAACTTTCATTTCATTAATTCATAGAACAGTAAAAGTTTTTTTATAGTCGGGACATGGAGTTGCTTTTATTGGATCAAATGTTTATAATTTCGTTCGTATTGAGTAAATAATCCAAACAAATACGACAGTTTAGTAGTTACAAATTACCTATGCAATTCTTAAAACCAATAAGGTCAGCAGCTTGTATTTTTTCACGAGACTGCGGGCTACTATACGGCAATGAGGTAAGCTCTCTTTGAATACTTGTAAGTGGAAAATGTTCAAAATAAAACGTAACTTATAATCACTTCGTTTATGGAAACACTATACCTAAGCAACCTTTACAAAATTGAAACAAAATATAAGTTTTGAAGCTAACATGGTCAATATGGTCATTTACACACTTACTCCGTGAAATGGCATTTGCAACAGTGCCGAAATATCGGGTGCTCAATCATTTCAATTTACATGGTAAATATTCCGTTTTAAGTCATGCCAAATTGAAACAAAGTCAACAAACGATGTAACAAAATATTACGCTCTAACGAACATGTTCAATAATTTATTTAGAAAAGCACACGTTTCTGCCCAAATTGGCTTAATCGTTTCTAGATTTGATACCACGCTGACAGACGGGAAGCTTCCTTAGCATTTTTTTATTTACCTTAGCGTATTCATTTCATATAGGTATGGAGATTATGGTTGAAACAATCGCATAATGACTTCTATGCCCTGTCTTTTCCACTCCAGTAACCTTTAAAAGATGTGTAAAAGAGATAGACAGCATTACTCAGCCTGGTGTTTTGCTCAGCATGCAGTATAATTATGCCACGAGATAAACAGACGACAGTTTTTATTGTCTATACTTAATTTTCCATCCCGCTGTCCTTACGCGACCAGTATAAAATGACCCTCGTTGCTTTTATATCGCTTCGCAAAACCTTCGAAACGACTAATACGGTGAATAATATCAATGCTTGTAGTTACCATTACTGGTAAAAAATCAACCTTAAAGTGATGGAACAGACTTGAGTTTCCATTATTTTGTTTGATATTGTAATTATTATGCAGACGATGTCAGTGGGTGATGTGTCCCACGTTGTATTGAGTAAAATTTAAATTGCGAGGAGCTTCTTAAATTGGCAGGTTGTTGGAATTGTTTTTATTATGGAATAACTTAAATTGCATTTTTGTCACCCATTCGAAGATCTGATTGTGGAGGTTTTTGTTATTTGATTACGGTCTCATGTATATTCCTTTGTGTCTTCATTAGTGGAGGATGCTTTGTTTTTTTGTTCTTCGGCATAATCATGTTAATTAGGGCAGTTTTGATTTGATTAGTTTTCTAATTAACGAATGAATGACATGCTTATTAGCTGGTTTGTTTTTTATTCCTGAGATTTAGTGACAAAGAAAAGATCAGAAGACAAAAGAAATAGAATAGAAGAGTAACTCATGGAGATTGTACTGGTCGTTGAGAGGTGATGAAGAATGATAATAATATAACCTATATCAGAAAAAAACTTTTAAAGTGTACCCTACCGTATATGACCTATGGATGTCAAACAGGTTCCTTAACAAAGTCACTTGAGCAGAAATTAAAATGATAAAATAATGAATTATGTAGGTATGTATTTTGTAAATTATTTTTCACATTTGATAACTGTGAATTAAATAAATATAATTGATAATTGCTTAACAAAAAGTAGTTCATATTGAACAATTCGATAGAATCAAAGCATTCTTATTAACTTGAGGAAACGGCAATGTAATACACCAATTAACTCATAGAACCAGCCAAATTAACTATAATCAGGATTAATTGAAGAATTTCAGCAATAACATGTGTACATGTGTAATGAAAGTTACTCAGCGTTAGAGGTGTGCGCCACGCCGGCGCGGCGCCGCGGCGCCGCGGGACCCACGCCGCCGCCGCCGCCGAGGTTTTCAAAATTCACGCCGCGACAAAAAAATTGCGGAATAAAATCATTTAAATTACGCGCCACGTTGATCAAATTGATATTAAACAACGATATGCTTGCGAATATCGACCAGCGGTTCCCTCTGACCGAAAAGATTGTATGCGCAGCACTTCTGGATTGCAGATTTTCAGGCCTAAAGGAGATTTACACGTACCTACGAAAAAAACACACTACTCGGGCAAAATTGTTCCCAATTGTACCTTTTACAGGATTCCAATTCAAAGTCTACACATTCCCAGTACTACAGATTTACAAACTTACAGAATCCCAATACTTTAATATATTTATATGCCATATTACGGTTTTCCATGTCCACAGATTTTCAATATTACTGATTCCTAACTCTACAGATAGTACAAATTAACATGCCTACAAATTCCAATGTCGACAGATTCCATATTCTCTTGAGATGATATAAACGTCTACTGATTCCCAACCTGCAATGCAATGCTGCAATAATATAATAAGTCCTTGACCCAATTCCATAAACTGTTATTATGTAATACTGATACTGATTACTGACACACTGTCACTGTGATGTGACCAAACAATATGGCGTGCCCGTGTGGCGTTTTGTTTCGTCGCCGTGCATTCGCCGTGTCGTTTGGTTGTCAGGGCCCTGTACACACTGCTGGTATAGTCGGGCGTTACAAGCTCAGCCGCTTGTCTTATGTTTTAGTGTTATGTTTTATTTATTTTTAAGTTCTTGTGTATAAATTTGTAATTTGTGTATACATGTATTGGTATTTTTTTTTTGTTGTAAGTGACAAACTCAAATGGCCAAAGCGGAAGACCAGCGCTGGCTCTGCTGGCAAAATGCTAAGTTTTGGCCATTTCGAGACAAAATTTCGTGTTTACTGTTTTGTTTTGTTTGTACTTGTTTTGTCTCGAATAAACGTTTTTTCTTTTCTTCTTCTTTTCTTCAATGCTTTATTCAACACACTTGCTCGTAAGTCGTAATTTAGTTATTATTGAACCGCTTTTAGGCTTATATAGGTATTATTAGCTTTGCTTTTTTTTTCATTATATTATATTCTTCACATAGTCGATCCCACAGTGTCTGAAGACAAAAGTCTTCAATGAGTGCGTCCTACCCGTGATGACGTACGGAGTTGAAACGTGGACACTGACAGTACGGCTGGTCTACAAGTTCAAGATGGCTCCGCGAGCTATGGACAGGGCTATGCTCGGCGTCTCTTTGCGAGATCGAATCAGAAATGAGGTTATCCGGCAGAGAACGAAAGTGATATATGTGACATAGCCCACCCTATTAGCAAGCTGAAGTGGCAGTGGGCTGGCCATATTAGCCGTAGAACCGACAACTGTTGGGGTAAACGAGTTCTTGAGTGGAGAGCGGGTCTCGGCAAGCGTAGTGTAGGACAGGACACCCTCAGGCAGGGATCGGAACCGGTTTTTTAGAAAAACCTCGATATAGCTCAATATTGTAAAATGTTTTACGCTCTTTATGTAGTATTCAACATTTGATGTAATTATTAACAACATATTTTTCAATTACTCCATTAACAAAAAAATTATAAACCGAAGAACGAAAAAGAACGGAATTCGAACCGTTCTTTTGTATGGAGCAAAAACCGTTATCCGATCCCTGCCCTCAGGCAAGGCGAGCGACTATTTGGGATGGCTCTCAAGAGCTGGATGCGAGCAGCCAAAGATCAAAAACGGTGGCGTGAAATTGGGGAGGCCTATGTCCAGCAGTGGACTGCGATAGGCTGATGATGAAGATGAATGTTATTTCATTATCTACGTTAGGCCACCATAGGAGGTTTAATGACTGTCTATTAACTTATTATATTAATTTAAGTGTCTGCCATAACGTCAAACAAAGCAAAACATACCGACATAAGCGATGCAAAAATAGATTTGATATATTTTTTTTTTTTTTGTATTTAATTATTCCTGCAATCTGTCTATCTTTGACATTTAGCTGGAGGTTAAGTATGTATAAAAAAGGCGTGCATGGTGCGATATCCTATGATATGCCCATCAGTTATTTAAAATCCCAAATCTACTTTAAAGATCTTGAGGTGCTCTTCTTTTCAGCCTTTTAAAAGTTGTATTGGGTAAATCTTTCATCAGATTTCTTGCTAACATGTTTGGGTGAGACTCCATTCGGTTACGATATTTGGTTAAAGTATCTGCCACTTCTTGGTCTATAGTTTTGATATTTAGATCTTGGTGTAAGCGATCGTTCTTGATATACCAAGGTGCATTAGTGATGATACGTAGTATTTTTGATTGAAATCGTTGTAGTATTCCCAAATTGGATTTTGAAGCTGTTCCCCACAGCTGGATGCCATATGTCCATATAGGTTTGAGTATGCACTTGTATAGTAACAATTTATTGTTCAAACTAAGTTGTGACTTGCGTTCCAAGAGCCAATACATTTTACGCAATTGTTGGCCTAGGGCTTTGCGTTTAGTGAAGATGTGTTTCGTCCATGTTAGCCTCCTGTCCATGTAAATCCCCAAATAACACACATGGTCTGATTGCGGAATAACTATGTTGTTAAGTTTTACTTCGGGGCACGTTTCTCGTCTAAGCGTAAATGTTACTTGAACGGACTTTGTCTCATTTGCCTTAATTTTCCAGTCTCTAAGCCAACTCAATATTTCATTGAGACTGTCTTGTAGTTTATCTGATGCACCTGTGGGAGTATTGGCTACCGCGAGAAGTCCGGCGAAAGTTCCGGTCAGGACATTTTCAGGGGTTGGAAGATCAGAGGTGAGGTAAAGTATATATGATATATGAGGTAAATAAGGATATATGAGGTAAAGTAATGGGCCCATAACACTTCCCTGCGGTACTCCGGCTTTTATATCATGTAGATTTGTCTCACCATTGCCATGACTCACATAGAAGTGTCGATTGTTGAGGTACGAAGTCATAATTCTAAAATAATTGATTGGTAAGTTTCTAAGTATTTTATAAAGAAGATTTGATATGAAAAAAAAATATTTTCGTGTGTATTATACACACAGTCATACATCGGTGTATAATACACCGATGTATGACTAGCAGTGTGGGCGATGATGGTACTATAAAGAGGTTGTAAATCTGTAGTACTTGAAATCTGCAGTACCTATTGGGAATTCGTAGTATTGAGAACCTATAGTGTTGGGTATTTGTAGCATTCGAAATCCGTATTATTGGTTATTGGGAATGTGTATAATCGGGAATGCATAGTATTGACAATATCTGTATTATTAACTCTTATCTGTAGTATTAGGAATCTGTACAATTGGGAATGTGCAGTATTGGGAATTTGTAGATGTGAAGACAAAATGTCACAACTCGACCCAGTGCGAGTTAATAAAATAATTTTCGAACACGATAATTATGACAATTGCCGCATAAAATGCAATCTATAACATTGTTTCGAGTTTATTTTTTAATAATAAACTTGTCTTAAACTATATCTAGGTTTTTAATACCTTCTCATCCATACGAACATACTGGGGTCGCGTTTTATACAGTTACATTTTACAATTTCGCTGTTTGCCTCTCTAACGCACGCACACATTGACTAGAAAGAGAAGGAAACAGCAAAATTGTAAATTGTAACTTAATAAAACGCGACCTAGGTGAACAATGTGGCCTTGACGCCGGCGTGGCGCCGCCACGCCGGCAAAATTTTACGGCGCGCCGCCGCCGACGTTTCCTATGCCGGCGCACACCTCTACTCAGCGTGGCCGTCCCTAGTACCCTGGCCTACTACCGCGAAAATCGAAATTCGTAAATTTTTGGAGGATTTTTCTCCGTTATTCAAACGAAGGCGTCATTAGAGTGGGGTGCGCCAAAGTATTTATAAAATTGCAACTTAGATTATTGGAACTCCGAAAATGTTTCTTTTACAATTTAACATCATAATGATCGGTATTTAGAAGTAATCTTTGTTCATAATTATCATCACTTAGAATTATTTATGTTCATAATGTCGTTTTTCATATATAATTTTAGTACTAACATTTATGTTTATATAATTTTTCACGATACTTATTTTATGCTATATACTCTAATGTTATATTTATTTTTATCTGTACTGGTTTTGTGTATGAATTATTTTTGTTTAATTAAATATAAATCGTACTAGTAAACAATAGCTACCTGCACAAATCAGGTTGTGGCATAGTACTGTACTAAATGGGTTCCCTCTACGAGTATCTGGTATAACTTTTTTGTCCGAAACGCTTAGGACATAACAGACTTGGCATAATCTGTTTTCGCATAATCTTAATGAGGCAGAAACATCACTTGGCATAAATAACAATATTTCGAACATTATTTTGGCCGAAACTATCTTGGCATATCATTTTTTACGCCGAGTGTTATAAGACAGAAATTAGATTTGCATATTTTTTTGGGCATATAGCAACATGTTCGAAACTTGCATTTTTTGGCAGGCAGAGGGTGAAAATTTCTGCAGTGAGCGAGCGAAGCGAGCGAACATAACCTTCCGGGGCAGATCTGATTCGGATAGGTTAGGTTAGAAGACTAAGGCGGGAGCTTTGCTTCCGTCTTAGTCTTCGAGGTTATTTTTTTTTAGCAACCTAGAAAGTACTCCGCTCAGTAACACAATAAGTAACGTACAGAACATTACTACTACCTCGATTACATATATACTAAATAATTCCTACTCTGTTATGCTAAAACAAACCATGCCGATAATTTTTATGCACATCCAGATTATGCCTCACCATAAATAGGAGCATCGAAATTATGCTCGAGTAATATTCAAACAACTCGAAATCTGCCACTACGAAATATTCTAAAGTTGAGTATGCCACAACAGTTTCTGCACAAAGCCTATTATGTTATGACGACATAGTTTATGTCATATAGAATTATTCTTAAAATAATTATGCCACAACAGGGTGAACCTAATGGGAAAATGTTTATAAATAAACAATTTATTTCAAATAACTTTATGGGTATAGATTAATCTACTTGACGACTTTAGGAGGATAAAATTTAGAAATAAAAATCGTTATGAACATTGTAGGTAGAAGTATAATTTTTAGTAAGAAAAAAAGTATGAGATAAAATTTTCGGAGCAATGATGATTATGAGTAAGAAACGGTATTAGTAAAAATATTCGAAGAAAAAATTGTATAAGTGCCAATATGGACCCATTAGAGTGAGAGAGACAAATCCTCAAAATTTACGAATTTCGTTTTTCGCGGTAGAGCCGCTGTTCACTCTTTCTACATAACCCAAAAATCAACCGTATAATCGTTCTTACGGATTACGAGTATATTCATAGTGATGTATACTCATCATCATCAGGAATATCATGATCAGCCAGCGGGTGCTCGCTGCTGATTTACGCCATTCGTTCCGGTTTTGTGCCAATTTTACCCAGAAGCGACCCTCAGATTTTGTAATACGTTTCTTTTCTGGGATCCCTTTCTTTCACATATTTTTGGTAATCCGAATTTCGTTAGTCAGAAATTGATATCCATATAATTTACTGATATAAGCATCAATGGTCATAATTTTTGTTAAGTATAACGATTAATAGATCTAACATTACTAACCTATAACATTACATACTCTAATTACAAAAGGTATAAAATTGCTGACTATAACATTCAAAGGTTTAACTATAATTTTTTAGAAATATTTTAAGTCATACATTTGAACCTACTAATGGTCTTACTCATATAGTTTCAATAACTAACCGAATTTCATCCAAAAAATTGAATATTAAATACGAAATGTATAACTTTCCTTAATTTAAATTAAGAGATTTATGGACTATGATGCAACTTAGAAAACTTCCTTTACCTACTCGACTCTAAGGCAGGTCAGTGTAGGTACGACGACGAGCGAAGCGAGGAGGAGTGTTAGGTTGAACTGTGACCTTACAGCGCGCGAGCCGAGCGAGCGAAGCGAGCGTGCCGCGGCAGCGGCCGGCGAAGCGCCAGGACCGACTTTTAAAATAATACCTATTCTTACTATTTACTTACTAACTAAGTTTATTACCAAGTTTAATTTTTTTAAATACCTATACATTATTTCAACATTTATATTTCTAGCAACATCATTACATTGACATAATCACGCGACAACAAATAATTACAACTTGCGAATATAGACGTTGTAACAGTTATAATAAGGAAGGTTATTGCTTTTAACATTCTGGAAATCATGCTGTATGGATTTTAAAAATTATGGGCATCGACTTTTATGACTAACAATAATTATGACCTACATAAAACTGACCACCGATTTATAATATTAATTTTTATGACTTATGACAATATGACTAAAAAAAATTCGGACCTACAACGTTATTCGCTTCAAAAATCGAACTTCAAACTTTATGGGAACCAATAGAGACCCTTCTTTTCTGTATACCTACTGCTGATGAGTAAAGTCGCCAGTACAGTCGACTTGGTGTATCCTCTTGTTTTGAAAGGACACGTGACACCTCTGTCGCAGGAGTTAATAAGATGGCTGTATAATATCAGGCAGACTGTTTGCTGAATGAAAGAGTTAGATATTGATTTCGGTCCAATAAACTGATATTTTCGTTACCCAAACTTTTGATTATCCGAACTCCCCGGGCTAGATCTTAAGACCAAGCCACTGCGCTTGCGTGGCGTGCAGGTGCGCGTGACCAGCAAGCGGTGTGCCATCTAATATGACATTTACATACATTACATCGCGCTGCACACGCATACGGCGTGGCTTAGACTTTAAATGCGTTTCAGTTTAGGTTCAACTTGTCGGTTTTTGACAGTTATCCTATGAAACTGACACATCGCGATTCAGATTAGGTCCTAAAGTGAATCGCATTAAGTATATCGTGGTAGTACCCTGGTCTGTCGCAACTAGTTCGGATAATCGAGGTACTCCAGTAATAGACGATTAGTTCGAATTCAAATAATTGAGGTTCTTGTTCTCGATAAAATTCTCAGTACTTTATAACAGCAACTCATTGTCATACAACCAATTCCTGTCATTCCTGAACCTTACCCAAGTAATTAAGACTTAATAATTACTATTAAAAAACTATGATTATAAAGAAGTTTCGCGAACTATGCCGCGACTGGCACGTTGATTGGCTTTACTTAATTAAGATTAAATAACGATTCTCGGTACCTCACCTACGAGTGCGCATGCGTGAACCTGCGTGGCTCGGTGGCGCCATCTCTGATGATGGTTCGAAATCCATGCTAAAATAATAAAGTAGGGACTATTTTAAATGCACAGTTTTTATTATTATTAAAGAGTCGATTGTTGATTTTTATTAACTTATGTAAGTAAGTTTAATAGTATAATTTAAATATTGTGTTTCGTTACTTGTCTTTTGCTTTAGCATCACCTACTCTAAGTTTAAACTGCTTTTATTCCGCTTCCTTAAGCTCTGAAATGGAATTCGAGATCAAAAATGTAAACAATCAATGACAATGACATGACATTACAAAATCAATGTTAAAGTGACATTCCAGGGGTATAAAACGTTTTATATCGAATATAGTTTTTAACACCTTTTTAAATTAACGTCGCATTTTGAGATTGGTTTTTTATTTTATTTACAACTATACACTTACAACTATCCTTACAGGTACTAAACTTAAGACAATGTTTTATGTGTAGATGTAGATACGCGAAAGTCAAAGTATGTTCGATACACAAATTGTCACAATCGTTAACATATTTTTGGATATGACAATAAATCGTCTATAACATACGTCTGAGTGTCCACGGTTCCTGAAAAACAAAAACCTAGAAAATTTGCTAGAATAGGCTACTTGACTCATATCAAATTTAGTGCAAATAATTATTATTTTCTGTAGTATTTATTGAAAAGATCAATGTTTTTCGATTACGGTGTATTAAAAGTGTTTGATGGGTACATATTTTTTATTGAAAATTTTGTTTTATATTTTTTAATTTCGTACTCTGAAAACGGTGTCGGCCATGATGTGACGTCATAGGATCTTAAACTAACTTCATGTCGAATCTTACACGAGTGAAATTCGCCATGGACACGTAGGCATGTAGCTTTGCTGTGACATTGACATAACATAAGTGACATGTCAAATGTTCGTTTTCGGTTTGAGTGACGTCACACCACAGATAATCTAAGCATTAACATGGCTAGTATCGTTTTCGCGCGGTAACGAAAGTTTAAATTTTAAGTTATAATTTTGCGGTTTTCTAGGTCGTGAAAAAATATATTAATATTTTTTTCTCGTTCATCAGATATTGATTAATAATATAAGACAAACTTTAAAAATGGGTCAAGTAGCCTATGATGTAAATAATCAACATAATCAATGTTCGAAAACGAATGTCGTGTTACTTTAATCTTTAGGATAGTCGGGGAACAAATTCCAGTCTTCATCTATAGTTACGATCGAATCCATTTCAATTAAAACATGAGAATGATTGATTTGTAGGTAAAAATACTAAAATCTGTATTAATGTATTTTGTAATGCTAAATTTTAGGAGTTTTTATGAATTCATAAAACAGTCATTTAGTGCACCCTCTTGTTTTGATTTTTGAAGTACATAGTTTTAAATACGGACCCTCTTAAATGGTTCTTAGTGTAGTTACCGTATTAAATTACAAATAAACTAGTTATTGTTATAATTGCGAACCAAATGTTTAAGATTTCTTATCATTGCCAGTAGTATAAAATAAACACCTTACATTTTATTAAAAGTAGCGAAATATATCATTAAAAAAATTATACATTTCGCTTAATGTTTTGTATTAAAAATTTGTAAAATATTTAAAGTTCTACGTACCGTCAGTGACGGTAAATACGCATTATTTATAAGTATTTGAATGATTTCAGATTACCCCCTCTCGTGATTATTTTTTAGTGGTGGTATCTCATTTGTTTACATTTTTGATCTTCAATTCGATTTCACACCTTAGGTTGTCTGGAAGAGATCGCTTTTTAGCGATAAGACCGCCCATTGTAATACCTATACCTGTAACACTGTATATTAGTTATTTTACTGTTTTTTGGTGTGCAATAAAGAGTATTGTATTGTAAAGAGTCGATTGCAAAAAAAATTGCCTAAATGAAACCTAAATTTAACGTCACAATTTTTGTGTTAGGTACTAAATTATCAATGTGTATTACCCGTTATGACTTACGGCGCCGAAACATGGTCCCTTCACTGTCGGCCTCATCTCAAAGCTCAATGTCGCTCAACGAGCTTTGGAAAGGGTTATGCCTATGCTCGGGGTTTCTCTGCGTCATC
Source organism: Thaumatotibia leucotreta (assembly GCA_025490895.1). Classification (NCBI taxonomy): domain Eukaryota; kingdom Metazoa; phylum Arthropoda; class Insecta; order Lepidoptera; family Tortricidae; genus Thaumatotibia; species Thaumatotibia leucotreta. The sequence goes on along the minus strand of JALPQI010003864.1, from coordinate 9,507 downwards.
GAATCAGAAATGAGGAGATCCGTAGATTACCAAAAGTCACTGACATAGTCACAGATGTCATATACGAGTATACTATAGATCAAGCAAACGTATCTACTTAGCGTGTCAAATGAACTCAGTAAAATCTACTGAGTTGTCCGACTTGTCCGTCTTTAATCGCAGCTTGCAGCTGTCGGGTGTCAAATTTTGTAAGTTGAAGTGAACAAAAACATTAATAATGCCTCCATATCCTTAAGTAATATTAATTGCAAAAACACAAAAAAATATGAATACTCAAGGGCTTGAGACATATTTAAAATCATAGGCAAGTAACAACTTCAGTACAAAATCTGACACGCTCGGCCGCCATACGAATGAATGAACTTGTTTCTTCTATCCAAATCTAATTCTCTGGACATAGTCCTCCGGATTACCAAGCTGGAATGGAAATGGGCAGGCCCCATTGCACGCAGAGCAGATGCCGATGGGGTCAAAAAATGCTCGAGTGGAGGCCACGGTTTGGCAAATGCAGTAGAACGTTTCCCCACAAGATGGACAGACGATTTTATGAACATCGCCGGGAGACGCTTGATGCAGGTCGTTTCCAACCGGTATATAAACACCATAAGCCTATCTCAGTCCACTGCTGGACGTAGGTCTCTCCTGTTAACTATGCGTATAGACTCATTAGGAGGTAAATGTTCACATCCGCTACTAGCGGATTGGCGTTAGCATTAATGTGTCCACTATGATGACGCTGCTGCCCATCATCAATCGTCTATCAAAGAATGGTCAGTGACACTTCAATCCCTTAGTCACCCGCGGGAAGAGTAGGGGTGGTGACTAATGTGTTCTTACTGCTATCATCATCATCATCATCATCACCAGCCTATGTTAGTCCACTGCTGGACGTAGGCCTCTCCTATTAACTATGCGTATAGACGCATTAGGAGGTAAATACCCATAATCGCCACGCTGGGCAAGCGGATTGGCGATCGCAGTAATGTGTCCACTAGGATGACGCTGCACGCTGCTGCCCATCATCAATCTCGTAGAATGGTCAGTGACACTTCAATCCCTTAGTCGACTCTTACGACACCCGCAGGAGGAGTTGGGGTGGTGACAAATGTATTCTTACTGCCGTCACCACACGGCATGACAGTGCGGTCTTACTGCTATGCTATTCTCTTATTCACACATTCGACGCTGCGTTCGTCAATGAGCTTGACAACAAGACAGCCTTCACTTCGACGTAGAGCGCAGCGATTCACTAACATAGAACAACTCGTCGTCGAACTGTAGGCGGTAACTCTCGACGCAGTGTAGTTCCAGCTCACGCCGCATTCGTCGCCGAGCGCTAGTGTCGTTTAAAGTGCCTAGTGAATACCATTTTTAGGCTCGACGCTGCCGCAGCGCTGACACAGCGCTGTTAGCAAGGTGGTTTCCTTAATGAATAACACTGCTGCTGTTGCTACACGGCCAACTATATACTACGGATTAACTCATAAAATTAGTCAAATTAAGTGTTATTAACGGAATCGGCGGCAATTAGTTGCATATCAGATTCAGCGCGGACTGACATGCTAACCGTGTGCTAATTCTGCCGATTAGTTGATTAAAAGTAATCGTAAACGATTAGTGAGTACACATGCAATTCATACCTACTCTAAAAGCACTAAAGCTACAATGTTTCAAAATAAAAGAAATCGTAAAAACATGACTGAGACACAAAGATAACAAACACATTTCAGTGCTTAAAACGAATCATTATTTACAAAGCTGAGGCGGAGATGAGCGGAGATGTGCAAAATTGACCAATTACATTCTTCAAATTCAAAATTCGAAACACTGTGATGCGGTCTCATTGGCCAATTTTGCACATCTCCGCTCCTCTCCGCCTCAGTGGAGCCGCACCCTTAAGCTCAAAATTGTTCATTTTTGGGGTAGGTACACTTATGCACAGATATAGAAATAGTACATTACTGCAGACGCCGGGAAACCAAACTTAGCAGGCTGCATCATATGTATCTAATGTTACTTACAATTAATTTAGCCACCAATAATAATTTTGGAGCAGTCATGGTGCTTAAAAATATCTAAACATGCCCAATAACATCAAGACAATAGACGCATGCTCAGTTATTGGCTCAGTTATTGCTATGTCAGCAAATATATTTAATAAGATTCCCAAGACGTTACAGGCAGAAACAAAAAGCCATAAATTTAAAATAAAACTAAAACCCTATTTGATTAACAAGGCATATTACTCGGTCCAAGATTTTTTTAAAGATTCCTAGAGTGTTATGTACCAATGTATGTGTTTGCATGTTATTCTACAATTATGTGCATGTAAGTTAGATGTAGGTAATTAGTGTTAAGTCTGTGTTGCTGTACCCTCACAGGGTTCATGTTGGAACTATACCTAGCTTATAAGATCAAATTATGTACCTACACATGAAATGCAATAAACTCATTTGATTTGATTTGATTTGATTTGGTGAACACCCTAGCCGCTTCGATAAATCTGATAACGATTGTACAGTCGATGTCAAAGACACTTTATAAGAGAGTGTTATAAAAAAAATGTATACTTACCTACTCGTAACATTAAGTAAAACTGTTGAAAGGACTATACGTCAAGGACCAAAAACCAACAGAGCTGGGAGTAGTGTCATTAAAAAGGTCTGCTTGTGTACTTATTTACTCATTTTATAGGTGCAAAGTTGAATTGCATTGGATATATAATTTTATATGAGTAAGGCGTTCTGCGGGCACTCTCTAAGTAAATCACCGTCGTCCAGTGGCCTATACCACAAAACTTTACAAGCGTACAATTCTACAAAATTGTATAAATTCCCATACAAAAAGTTGACAATTTTGTAGAATTGTACGCTTGTAAAGTTTTGTGATATAGGGGCCAGACATCATTGATCATAGTATTTACTCTGACTAAAACACAAATATCTCCGTTTTGCAATGAAATTGAACATATCGCCCATAGTATGAAATGAAATAAATGTAAATACTTATTTAATGACACCACTTTCAGCTCTGTTGGTTTTTGGTCCACTCTCCATACAAATCTTCCCATAGTTCTTTATAGATACGTATGTAATATTTCAAAAAGTAAAAGCATATCTTAATAATGGTAATGAGTTACTATCGCCCATAGATATTCGTAATATAAGCGGGTCACAAGTGCGTTGCCGGACATTTCTTTAACACGTAATCACCTCTAAGTACCTCGTATTTAAATATAAACAAAACTTATTTAAGCTATACGTTTCGTGTAAATACGTTGTAATGTTCCTGTAAATTAAACAATTATCTCAAAGGAATGTCAGTGAAATTTGGGACCAGCAATGTAGTTGCGGCCGCAAAGTGGCTCGTTGCCGTCCGACGACCGTGTGGTCGTTAATGGTGCGTGTATCACTTGTCCAAAATGTTTAAACGAAACACGCTATCCGCCTCCGCCCGGTAAGGTTGGAGCTGAGAGTGAGCGGAAACAGAAATGGATGTTGGATGTGAGTGGTATTGTATATAAATACAGCAGAATACTAAAGGCAAATTATCATGATCTAATTATGTGTATTTCATAACATCATTTTGACTTCTCATCTTAGGGTAAATTAACCCATTTATATAGCGTCTACACAGATTTCTCACTCACGCTTTAGTTTTGATTGACAAACAGCATAGAATAAGCCACTCAAGCCTTAGTATTAAGGCTGATTGTGTGCTGTAAAGGTACATGCAGACCAAAAGAGCATTCACTGTTCTACTCTACGAAATCAACTAATCACGTTTCGTGTAACGATCGAATGTCGTAGAGTAGGGGGATAGAACAGCGAATGCTATTTTGGTCTGCACGCACCTTAAGGTGCATTCAAACCAAAAGAGCATTCGCTATTCTAACCCCACACTCTACAAAAATTCGATCGGTACACAAAATGTGGTTGATTTCGTAGAACGGGGGATAGAACAGCGAATTCTCTTTTGGTTTGAATGCACCTTTAAGCTGTTTACGAGCAGCATGTAATGAGCGGCGTGACGACTTAAACAGTGTGCGTTTATATAACCTGAGCACTCGACACGAACTGTGCATTGCACCGCTAGGCGCTCGTCACTCAGGCTTTGGTCTTAAATTCATACTGCTGGCCTAGTCCTTAACAGAATCTGATCCTGTAGTATAAAAGCGAGGCGGTAGGGGTTTGTTTATGTGCATTGCGAAAGAGATTTAAGGTTTAGACTTTTAGACACGTCAATTTACGTCGCTTGGTACCTCCAACTCGCTCCCATTGTGCTGCAACAGACTCAGCTAAGCGAGGTATGTAATACTTGGGTGTTTCTTATGTATAGGTACTCGTAGTTTGAGATATTCTGATGTGTCACGACCATGTTCGAAAGTTAAGGGTTTCCAGGAAGTAGCTCCTACGTCGAGCTTTCTGTTTATAATATATAGAAATGTTGAGCTAGGGTAATATTAGGTAATATACCTGTGACAATATTTATTGTTTTAAACTTATACGTATGTTTACGTGATTAACCCGTTTGTAATGAAAATACCTGTGACAATCCACAAAACTATATGCGAAATACCCCCTTATCCACGATGGTAAGGTAAACCTATAAAGCCCGCTACCCGCTGCCGTCACAGCGTGTGCGCAAGGAAACAAGCAATTTCCCTTTCAATTATAATTGATTGAAGTAATTGCGAGATTCTTTCGCGAACCGCCGCTTCGTCGTATTAATCGAGATTGCTGCTGTACACTCTGTGGCAGATTTATGCGATATCTCAATTTTGCCTCGTAGTAAATTACGTTAATTAGGATCTTATTTGCAAATTAGATTTTTAAGTTGGCATAGTGAGTCGCAATTAGTAGTATTTCAAGCGAAATTAAATGAAAACCATCATAATTATTATGTAGAATATCTCGCCGGCGATTTTGGAAAACGTATCGTATACATATTATCAAACCGCGATTAGAATGGGATTCGAAAGTACTGTTGTAACAACAATGTGTAATCTGGGATATATTATATTCATAGTTGTATTCATATACTTGTACAACGTGTTACACCACTCACTGAAAACCTTGAACGGGGTGATTTGGTAGGTTATACTGAACAACTTTTACTATGAACCTAACATTGAAATCTCAAAAAAATTTTTGGCTCTTTCATACAAAATGTCATCCCGTTCAAGGTTTTCAGTGGGTGGTGTAACACGTTGTATAAGTATATGAATACAACTACGAATATAATTTATCCCAGATTACACACTGTTATGTCTTTCAAGGTTTTCAATGGGTGGTGTGACACCCTGTACTCGTAGTTTAAGTGCGAAGACTTACAGATAATAGATTAATTAATCACTCACTGCATCGAATTATAAACTACTCTTCTCTGGGTAAATGTTGTGTCAATGGTACTTTCGAATCCCCTTCTGATACCCATTTGTCACCACCCCAACTCTTCCCGCGGGTGTCGTAAGAGCCGACTAAGGGATTGAAGTGCCACTGGCCATTCTTTGATAGAAGATTGATGATGGGCAACTGCGTCATCAATATCATCATAGTGGACACATTACTGCGATTGCCAATCCGCTTGCCCATCGTGGCGATTATGGGCATTTACCTCCTAATGCGTCTATACGCATATTTAATAGGAGAGGCATACGTCCAAAGTGGATTGAGATGATGATGATCAAATTTTTTTGGAAAATTATCTTCAGTGCATTGCTGTATTTGAGAATAATAAGAGTTGACTGTACTCGTAGTAGTTTATTATGTGTGGGTTGATAAAATTAGTTCACGTATACCGGAATTTCTCACCTGTCTGAGAGTGTAGTAATATTACATTTTAATTAACCTTATTTTATGTAATTAAATGTAATTTTATGTAAGCAGTGGAGTTATTTTAGATTACCTAAAGCGTTAAGGAATATCAAACCTTACCGTGTGCCATTTCAGGTTTCTTTTTAAAATATGTACGTATTGTACGGTGTACCTATAGCAATACATTCTCAAAATTCCGTGTTCAATGACAACTATTACATTATCCATAAATAACGAGATAAAATATTACTAAACCCGTGGTTAAGACTTCTTACATCAGAAAAGAGAAGGTACAATATCACTAGGTAGCTAGGTACGCTATTTTTGTTGTCAATTATAATCATCATCATTCATTCATTTGGCAGTACTCAAACGTGAAGTCACTTTTGAGTATTTCAAATAAAATTCCATACTGGTGATCGTTTTGACAGTTCGAAAAAAGATGCTGATTTGACTTGCCACTCTTGCCAGTCATCATGCCTATTCCAGTGGTTGGCCGGTAAACATCCTTTTTCGCTGGCATACATTATAAATACAGGCTCTTATAATTTATGTTATTGTTCGATATATTTCTATATTATTCATAAGAACGCCAATATTGCGTAGGCGACACGTGGGTGTAATCAAAGGGTATTAAATACTAATTTGATAAACCAGTTTACCTACAATACCTAAGCTGAAGAAGAAATCAGTTATCATCATAATTATTATGTCGGAAACTTAATTTGATCGCTGTTAATTAAGATAATGGTAAATACAAATGGAGGCAATGGAAAGAAGCTACGAGCAAATAAAACATGGAAGGCTCACGCTATACTAAATTGCATTTCAAAACTGGTCCTGAATTTTAGTTGACAAGTGTCACCCCCTCTTCAATGCATCACGGTAATTAATTTTAATATCAACCTATAAAAACATTAAAATCACCATTTAAAAATAGTTGTGATTGGTCCATCAAAGTTTCGATTGGCTAAATTCTGTAAACATTTGTCAAAGATGTTGCGCCGAAATATGCGCGGTGTTAAGAAAAGCGCTATGCCCTGCCCGTCTTGGCACAATTGAACAATTGTTTTTGGGGACATTTTTGAGCTGGTGTTAGACGTCCATGTTATATAATAAATTAATAATATGGTCGTAAAGTCCATTCATCCTTAGTTGTCTTATCTAGTAACCAACTTTCTAACCTAAAAGTACACGTTTTCTGGTGTAAACTGCCATATTTGCCTATACCAAAATACCTGAGTCCGTATTTGTGCAGTCCGTCCGTAGTGATTAGTAAATTGCTTAATTTTGAATCAAGGTTAGCTTTTAGTTGCTTACTAGATAAGACAACTAAGGATGAATAGACCGTAGGAAAGAAGGGAACATTGACCTTACCAAGAGTAGTGTGATGTGTTGTGTGAAAGGCTGCTCGAGTAAACGCTATCATAAACGTTACTTGCCAACTCAAGGTAACGACTACAGTGTGCCTACCATGAGCTGCCGCTACGTTATTTACGCGCGTTTACTTTCTATCCATCACGCTCGCACGGCATTGGTACGAGTGAGATGGATGGAAAGTTAGAATATAGAGGCCCAACCGCGAACCACGAACGAAATGTTGCCTCCCTGTCACACTTACGTACGAATTCACAAGAGCGAGAGGGGGGCAAGACTTCGTTCTTGGTCGCAGTAGGGCCTCAGACTTCGATATTATTCCGTGGTCGCCATATTGACTCGAGGGTGGTCCGAATCAATCGATAATCGATAAGTATTGCAACGTGTTGACAGATTGCATATTCTGCTAAGAGCAAGTCAGTGTTACGAGTTAAAATACAATGAAAAATGCTTTGTAATAGCAGTGATTTGTTAAATTCTATTTATAAATGCCTTGTTGCGTTTCAACCTAGTGATCGGGGTTTTAATTAAATTAAAAATCAGATATCACCAGTACTCACGAAAATTTTATAGGTAATGTTTATTGTTGTCAATAATTATAATGAATGCTTCTTCCTTCTATTTCCCTTTTCAGGCCCTTTTCAGCCTGGTGGTAAACAACTAAAAAAAATATTTATCTAGGGAATAATCTCTAGATAAATATTTTTTTAATTGTTTACCATCAGGCCATGCAACAGAGTTACGGCCTGAATCATAAGGTTCAAGTCGTAACTCTGTTGATTAAGTAGATTTGAAAGTCCTATCACTGGCATCTAAATATACCGCAGATGTCAGCCTTCTAAACCACGAATATGACACAAACCGTGTCATCATCTGATGATGATGACACGGTTTGTGTCATATTCGTGGTCAGCCTATGATAGTCCACTGCTGGACGTAGGCCTCTCCTATTAACTATGCGTATAGACGCATTAGGAGGTAAATGCCCATAATATAATCGCCACGCTGGGCAAGCGGATTGGCGATCGCAGTAATGTGTCCACTATGATGACGCTGCTGCCCATCATCAATATTTTATCACATAATGGCCAGTGACACTTCAGTCCTTTAGTCGACTCTTACGACACCCGAAGGAGGAGTTGGGGATGGTGACAAATGATTTCTCACTGCCGTCACCACACGGCCAAACGAACAAACCGTGTATAACTGCGAATAAAATTAGTTATTGTCCATAATTATTTTATTAGTCCAGTTATTCACGCAAATACAGTTAAGAAACATAATGTAACATATCCACTTTAATTATACAGCGTGTGTATTTGATACGAGCGAATATCATAATGGCGATTACTATCGGACCTATCAGGGAACCTCTGTTTACATAAATTTCTTTAGGAAATTAAGGTATTTATTTTTTCACACAATAATTGAGACATAAATATCTAAAGGTCATACGAGTGTCATGTCAGTTGGCCGCCATACATTGCTTCTGGGTTGCACTTTAGAAAAATCATTACACCTAATTAACAGCAAAATTTAACGAAATGATTATCGTATACGATTCGTAGGATCAGATATTACAGGTGGATTAATTATTCGCCCGTATAAAATACGACGCTGTATAAAGTTGGGACGTTTACTCCGTCATGTTGGCAGTTGTGCAACTCTGCCGTGTCTGACACGATTATCTTCAATCGCCGCGCGACTTGCCTATGTTGGCCAACCTGCATAAATAATCGTAAAACACATTTAAATTATGAAAACATGACGAGGTAATTTTATTGGTATCATTTCAACGTGGGTAGATTCAGGATAAGATTTATTTTATTATAGATGTGTAGTTATTGTACAATTAACATGCTATATATTGCCCTGCACTGCTGCACTTCACTGCAATAGTTGCAACACTTGCAACAGGAACACTGAAAAAAATATTTAACAAAGTGACTTAGGCTGGCAATATTACGAGGAAGCTTTGATATATGTGACAAATCCTTGCTATCAAAACAAAACTAAAAAGGTTGAAGTCGATACCAGAGTTCTCGTTAAATCAACAAAGAACATTGTACATTATACCAAACAACTGGTGAAATCAACAAAAAAACTGGTGTAATCAACCAAATTAATTTAGTAGAATGCCAATATAAAAAGTTAAATAATAAAAAATTGTGATAGGACCCAATCAACCTTAATTTCCGGTTAACGCAAGATCAGATAAATCCAACTTAGCATTTTTTTCAGTGTATATTTTTAGTAAATTCTCAAATGAAAAAAATTGTCTTATTTGTCACCAAACTTTATAGCAATAGACAGG
>JALPQI010003863.1:0-62649 GCA_025490895.1 Thaumatotibia leucotreta | reverse complement strand
GTGACGAAATAACCAGTCTCTAAAAAAATTATTAAAATAAATATTTTTTACAAGTTGTTGTTATGATAAAAAGTACTGGAAATGTCAAAAAATACTCAAAAAGTCTAAATTAAAAGAGAAAAAAAAAATTTTTTTTGGTGGCATTTGACATTAGGTCTCATAATCATTTTTGTTTATTTTGATATGTAGAATGCATACTTAAAATATTTTGGAATGCTCGCTCCCGGGCGCGCTCTGTATGCTTATTTTGTAAAAATGAAATCCTAATTATCTTCTAAACCTAAAATATTCTCATAATCATCGTCAAAATATTTTAACTATGCATTCTAGACATCAAAACAAACAAAAATTATTATGAGACCTAATGTCAAATACCACAAAAAAAATTTTTTTTTTCTTTTTTTTTTAGACTTTTTGCATACTTTTTAACATTTCCAGTACTTTTTATCATAACAACAATTTGTTAAAATGATTTATTTTAGTATTTTTTTTTAGGGACAGGTTATATCGTCAAGTTTATTCCCATTTTTTGATTGCCAGACAAAAGGTGTGGTAATATTAAAACACATTGTGGTAGCATTGTAATCAAAAAGAAGTTTTATGATGAGTTACGTCGAAAAACTTATTTCGAAAAAAAGGTTGATTATCTCTGAAACCAAGCCGAATCCCGGAAATTTTATTAACATTAAAGATTCTAAATATGGTCAGGAATTGAGCATTAAAATCTTTTGGAATGCCCGCGAGCATTCTGTATGTGCCATACCTACTTAAACAAATGTGTTTATTTCTATAGTGTCCATCTTCTTGCTTTCTTATCTCATGACACATTGATCCCAGAGGAAACATGCATATGTCTTTTTTGTAGAGAATTTTATGTAGATTACTTATGTACTAGAACGTTTTTTGCTACAAGCCACGGTTTACGAGTTATTTACGAAAAATTAAAAATAAGGTCCTTTACACCCCCCTCCCCCCGTTAGCTCCACCCCTAACCACCAGTACTTTTAGTACGTGGTTTAAAACACCATTCCCTACAACTATACCAAAATTCGCTTATACACGAATTATTTCCCCCGATAGGCAACTTTTGGTTTTCGTTAGGTGGGCTATACATCAAATTGGACCCGGAAGTATCATGCAGCTGATTGGATGACTGGACTTAATATGTAATGGCTTTTCAAAACCAAGTACGAGTACAATATATACTATAACAGCCCTAGGACTACAAAGTAATGACGTGGCTCCGTTGTGTCGTCTGATTCGGCAGATTGCCCCGGAATTGCCGAAACACGACGCTCTTCGGGCAGAAGTCGGCACTCGCGATGGTGTCTTGTAGCGGGCGCGGCACGCGCACCGCAAACGAACTGGATGCTTATGCAAGTTGCCAATCGCTAGCGCTTAGTAGCGTATCGTAGTTTTCCCTCTCTGTCACTATTTCATATTAGTGCGACAAAGACAGTTAGCTGCCTTTCGCTTACGATTGACGATTAAGCGTTAGCGATTGGCAACTTGTCTAAGCACCCTGGATGCTTAGCCAAGTTGCCAATCGCTAGCGCTTGCTAGCGCATCGTAGTTTTCCCTCGCTGTCACTCCTTCATATTAGTGCGACAAAGAGGGAAAACTACGATGCGCTAGCAAGCGCTAGCGATTGGCAACTTGGCTAAGCACCCTGAAATGCACATAGTCGCGCGACCGCAGCTGCTGCAAGCTGAACTTTAGCGAGGTTATATTACGTACTCAAATTCACGGTTTTAAGTAAACGGGAAATGTTATAAATATGTATCGTTCCCTTAACTTAACTAATTATTTTTAATTATAGGATTTAGGTATGGGAACAGCTTCAAGGGGACGCGGACTTTCTACCGGTACCTCTCTTTTTCAATGGCTCTTCATGGGTTCGTGAGAAACAAAGTCTTGATATACCTTCACAGGCAGATGGGAATAGTAAGAAGCTATATTATAATGTTTTCTCTTTAACTATAAATGAATTATAAACTTTAGAGGTACGGAATTCTGAAAAGAAACCTAACATAATATATTTGAATAAAATATGGGGTACATCTGAAACATACCTATCTAGACAGTACTATTAGTATTCAAATTAACGATTTAATATTATGTATATGTAGATTTTACTAATACGCAACGCAAACATTCAAAATCATCATATCCAATTTATAGCAGAAAGTAACCGAATCAATACAGGTTAATTTTATTTAACTATGCCAATTACAGACAAATATTTACGTTTACTGCAAAACAACCTTTATGATTTTAATATTAAGGTTCTTGTAGTTATGTTACCGCGGCGCGGTCGCTCGTGTCTATTTGTCACAAAGCTCCAGACCAACTTATCGGTTCTAGAAATCAAGCAATAATAGGCTTTCTGTCAATGCGGTAACCATCACATATAGTGGATCGGTTGGCCGCCCTGTAAAATCAACGTCCGCCGGGAACTGATGGATTCAATCAATAGCTAATCCCTGTAGGATAGCACGTGACGGCAACCGGTGTGACCCCCGGGATTCAATTCATAAGCGCTCTGTAATGTCAAAATACCAGCCTTTCCTCATATGTTTAGGTAATTTATATGTATATAGAACAAATGCGGCAGGAACGATTGTTTAGTTAAATACAGGACAGATTAAATCACCCACCGATCAATTTCTAACCGATCACGAGAATAATTTTAAGACTTCTTTCCGAGGGAGCTCAAATCACTTGAGGTATACAATCCATATTTTTATAATGTGTATAGTAGTGTATATGTGTGTATCCGAGTGCAACGCAGCAGTTAATAAATAACTTAAAACTTGTTTACAAGTTAAAAATCGTTGCCGGTGTTCGATATGTTAAATACTATTATGTATTATTACATAATAGTAAGTAAGTAAATAGAATTTTGTTAATGACTGTTTTTAAAAATAAAATTTACTTACTTACTATTAGGTAAGTTATACTTATATTGTGCAGTACGTATGTAGCTATACTGCTGTGAATGTTAAACTTATTTGCTTCATTTAAGTATATCTAAGAATGTTCATTAAAACAATAAAAAACACAAAACTTTATAAAATTTTCTTTTAGCCATTATTAAATCTTATTTTAGAGAAATATGAACCAGTTAGATAAACCTTTACCTACCGAGAAGGGCTTTCAAATGTCAGAGGAGCAGAAAACGCAAACTTTTCGTTTTAAATACTACCATGGCCCTTAGAGGCTCTTTACATATGGTTCAAGGGGGTTACCATGACATACTAATACGGTTCAGTTTAGGTTGAGTGAAAGGGCACTGTCCCTTTCCCTGAATGGTAACCCCCTGAACTCCATAAATTTGCGATATGAACAGGCTTGTTTTAAAAGCTGTGAGGAAGAATATATTCGTCATGACGCAAGTCTTTGGTATGAATGTAATGCTCCGATTTACACTAGCGTATGTGTCATTCTACATAAAGGTAAATACAATAATAATCGTATGCCTTTTAATTTTACCTACTCGAGAAACTATGGTTGTATATTTATGCAGTAGGTATATTGATTAAAATTTTCACGATTATCACTTTCATATTTTAACGGCAAACGTAGAGTCTACCTGCGACCACGGGTATAACGTCGTGGCCGATTCGTCATGATAATATTTTACGTATGTAAGTTTAAGATATTAAGTCCGGATTGTCATAATTAATTTATTTGCAGATTTGTCTTTAATATAAGTTGTATAGTATAGTTGCAGTGGTGTTAGAACTTCGGTGTCTTAAAATTGTTGGGTATATAGAATAAAATAATGAATAATGACATTAATGACTGTATAAAATCGATCATTATTTCCAAACCACCAACGTTCGTTCGACTGTTGACCACTGTACATACACGACTGTCTAGTGTAATAATAGTCTTAAAATGTCCATGTCCATGAAAACTGAAATAAGATTATTTTATTTTTATACTGAATGGAGTCCTAGTAGTACCATTATGTCGCCGTTTATTGCAAAAGAAACCTAGGTACTGAAAATTACACAACCCTAAAAATTAACAGAAGTAAAGGTATTTTCAAATCTACACCGCGATGAAACATTCTGATTCAATAGCTGAACCATTGGGTTTATTGCATTCCGTTTGCATTTTGAATTGTTTCAGTTTTATTTTTAGCGCTGACTGGAATAACGGACGCATAATTATTAACTTTTGTCATCAGCGAGATAGCGCTTTCATATTTATGTGAGAGGTATATAATATGTAGGCACTGCAAAATGCCATCTCGCTTAATGCGTTGTAGTACATTCAGCTAATATCATCTCGCTAAAATCTGGAACAAAACACTGCAGCAGTACCTCCACCCTTTAGAATAACATTGACATACGTATTGTATCAGACATCTGGGCATTTCCACTTTTAGGGACACCCAATTAGCGTGAAATTAAAAAAAACCTTAATTGCAGTCAGCTTTGTAACGACAGTTAAGTACAATATCTTTAGGAATTTAAACTCGATCGGCGTTTTTGTATTAAAATATGACTTAAAGTTTGTAAAATAAACACCAAAACCGAGTTATTATCCATGATCGAATCAAATTTACACTCAGCTGTTACTTATACGACGAATATTGAAATGTAAACAAAATTGTCGGCGTGCAATAACTAACGAATCATTAGCTTTAAAAATCGCTTCAATTGCATAAGAACGGTAGTGTTCTGACCATTGAGACATATTGAAAACAAAATCCGCAATATTCAGTAATGTATTCCCGCCAAATATGAAAACCAAAGTTTTTTTTAAAATTTTATAATTGACTTTGAAAACAGAAATCTGCCACCGGACACCCTGTATATGTTTATTTGAAATTGATCACTATCTTGGCGTCTCCCATCTCTCTCTAATTGTTCGTGCAAAACACAAATACATTCTATATCAATAATTATTAGCATTATGACGAGTATGATTTTCATCATCATCATCATCATCATATCAGCCGAAAGACGTCCACTGCTGAACATAGGCCTCTCCCAAAGATTGCCACAATGACCGGTCCTGCGCCACCCGCATCCAGCGGACTCCTGCGACCTTCACCAGATCATCAGTCCACCTTGTGGGGGGCCTACCCACGCTACGCCTTCCGGTACGTGGCCGCCACTCAAGAACCTTCCCGCCCCAACGGCCATCGGTTCTACGCGCAATGTGCCCCGCCCACTGCCACTTCAGTTTAGCGATTCGGAGAGCTATTTCGGTTACTTTGGTTCTGCTGCGGATGGTCTCATTTTTAATCCGATCACGCAGAGAGACTCCTAGCATAGCCCTCTCCATTGCCCTTTGGGTGACTTTGAGCCGTCTTATGAGGCCCATTGTAAGCGGCCACGTTTCAGTACCGTATGTCATCACTGGCAACACACACTGATCAAAGACTTTCGTCTTCAAACACTGCGGAATATTGGACGAAAATATGTGTCGTAGCTTCCCGAACGCTGCCCAACCGAGTCGGATTCGACGATTGACCTCTTTCTCGAAGTTGGACCTACCTAGCTGGATAGTTTGTCCTAGGTATATATATTCGTCTACAACTTCGAGTGTAAAGTCTCCGATTATTACGGGAGTTGGTGCTACATGGGAATTTGACATGATTTTCGTCTTATCCATGTTCATTTTAAGACCAACTCGCTCGGAGGCTTTACTGAGGTCAACGAGCATAGTACTTAAGTCCTCCAAGGTCTCAGCCAAGACTACTATATCGTCAGCGAATCGAAGGTGAGTGAGGTACTCGCCGTTTACGTTGATACCCAGCCTTCTCCAGTCCAGAGTCTTAAAGACATCCTCCAGTGCAGCGGTAAACAGCTTAGGGGAGATGACATCTCCCTGCCTAACTCCCCGCTGCAGCAGAATAGGCTTCGAGCTCTGGTCTTGGAGTCGGACTGACATTGTGGCGCTCTCGTACAAACACTTCAACACCTCGATATAGCGGTAGTCGACTTGGCACCGTTGGAGAGACTGTAGTACAGCCCAGGTTTCGATCGAATCGAAGGCTTTCTCGTAGTCCACAAACACTAAACAGAGGGGCAGGTTATATTCTTCGGTCTTCTGTATAACCTGGCGAAGCGTATGGATGTGGTCTACGGTACTAAAGCCTCTTCGGAAACCGGCTTGTTCGGGAGGCTGGAAGTCATCAAGCCTGTGTGCAAGACGATTCGTAATGACTCTTGAAAACAGCTTATAGACAAGGCTCAGAAGTGATATGGGTCGGTAGTTCTTCAATAAAGCGTTGTCACCTTTTTTGAAGAACAGTACCACCACACCTCTGTTCCATGCCTTTGGCGTTCTCCCTTCCAGTAAGACGGAATTGAACAACTGAATTATTTTATTACGATGAAAATTTCTTACTAGCTGTTTTCTCTAAGTACAGGGGACCGTTTCATGAAAGCTTGTAACTTGTAATACAAGTGGAAGTATCTTTTTGACACCATAAGTTAGATAAGAACTTCTGCTTGTATTACAAGTTACAAGCTTTTGAGAAATAGGCCCCAGGGTAGCGTTTTATAAAGTTACAATTTACAATTTCGCTGTTTGCCTCTCTTTCTAGCCAATATGTGCGTGCGTTAGAGAGGCAAACAGCGAAATTGTAAATTGTAACTTTATAAAACGCGACCCAGGTCGCAATTTTCAACTAGGTGTCTTCAGTTCACAAAATCAGTACTGTTTTAGTAATATAAAATTCAAAGCAAATACCAGGGCTGCGCTAAGGCAAACTTCACTATATTGTACCTACCTACCTATATATGTACTAGACACAAAAACTTTGTTCACGTCCATATTAATATTTATTCAAATGTTAATATGTAATTTAACATCAGTAGTCGAATACCACCATTGCAAGCTTATGCAACGAACGTAAAATATGATTTTGCTCTGCAGGCAACCAGCAATATACGTCGCGCTAAAAATAAAAGTTGTTAAAGCAAAATGTGGGAGCGATCTTCATACACAATTTCCTGTGGCAGGTAATTCAAAACGCATTTCGTCGTCTTTTATTTTCCTTTTTCCCGAGTTTCAACAAAAACAAGCGTTTGATACAAAAAGCGGTATTGGAGCTCTCGCACCTGCTCCCGGCTGTCGAAACCGCTAGTATCTGCCCAGGCGTTAGAAAAGAAAAAGATTAAAAAACCAACAACAAAGTTTACTCAACAACCGAGCGTTCAGTTACGCGTCGTGGTAAATTATCTATACGTTTTCCGCCATTTGCATTTTAAGTCCTTGAATCGCCTCGTATGAAGGCAGTAATGAAATTTTGTTAAATATCGTCGTATACATTCATTCTGAAGGCACGATTTGCAGGCAGGCCATTGTTAACGAGCGGGTAAAGCGGCGCACTATGGCCACGTTAATGAGAACGTAATAGGTGTTCGGCGGAACGGCGCGATCTGGAACAGTGTTCCCTTTCCCGGTTCTATTAGCACGCATTTAACGTGCTTCGTGAATCCACAGGGGATTTGATTTGGTTTCGACTCGTTTTAAACTTACATACACCTATTGGATATTACAATTTCCGGCGCAATCCCCTCGGACAAAACGGGAAAAGGGTGGCGGGATAATAGCGGTCGACACTAACTAATGCGTTTGTTAAACTAGCTATAAAGTTCATGTAGTTCCAAAGTGTTACAATATACTAAATTTATCTTACAGGCTATCTATTACTGCTAGAAAGTAGCAAAGCAATTACTGTTTAAAACTACTTTACCTACATACATCAGATTTGATAAGTTTATTACTCGTATCAATGCAATCTCGATCGTGTATTCACCAGAGAGCGTGGTTGTTTGACGCCGAGCCATCGACTGTAAAAGGCAAAGGCGGCACACTGATAAGTCCATTAAGTGCTACACTATCGTACAGTCGACGTCAAAGATATCATTACGGTTTAGGTGCCAAAAATATATATACACGACCTTAATGTCAAGGCAATAAAGTCGTGTAAATATATTTTTGGCACCTAAACCGTAACGACATCTTTGACTCGACGACTGTATATTTCAAACGACTTTACCTTATCCTGTTGATGGCTGATCGGAATTAGTCAGTCAAGAAAATCTCAATGGAATATCAAATCAATCGTCTTGCTTCGGCTCAAACGACACCATTCGTCGAGCAGTAAATTTGACGCAACTTTCGTTCTTATAGTGTTTATGCTAAGTTTCAGCCGAATGGACGTTAACCGATAGGATGGCACCCATACAAACACGTACGTAAACATGTCATTAATATAGGTTTGCTTTAAAGATTTTTCGGTTTTAAAGTTCGCTACAGTAAATATTGTCAGAACTATTAAGCACTTTCTTAATGATTTAAGCACCCGCAGTAGTTAGTCGTACGGGCGCTAATTACTCGCAATGTGTGTTTTATGTTTTTGATACCTACTCCATAAGCTAACCACATTCACGCTAAAGAGAATATTATTGCAAACTGCAGAGTATTAACTAAATGTAACACTTCATAGATACGAGCTTTAAAAACAACTCTTATTTAATTATTTCGTTTGTAATAAATATAAATACCTTCCTACTAACTTTAAACAGAACTTTCGTCGCGTTAGTTATTCCCGTAAGATACATGTTACGCCAGATTGCATACACTTTATCCACCTCAAACACTGAACCAAAATTAGTATGTTACTCGAAATAGCATGCAAACTTAGTTTACCAAATGAAGGTAAGTTACTTTGGTTCACGAGTCGTTTGGAACATTACTCGTAGCCTGCTAAAAGCAAAGGCAAATTTGAGTTCGACGATCCTAAATTTTCATAGTGTCTAAACACTATGACTCGACGTACAGTCAAGAGCAAACATATGTATATACACTTTTGCACCTTATTTTTACGGCATAAGATAAAACAGTGTATACATACATATTTATGCCAGTGACTGTATCCGACAGATTTTCAACATAAAATAGTTAGATGAACAAACAACACTAAAGGCTATTTACCTGCTGCGGAATTATACGACACATCAATGTGATCAATCATCACCATTTAGTTTTATAAATAATAAAATAAATTTCTTTTAATTTAGTTTTATCATAAAATATTAAAATTAAAGAATAGGTATGCCAAAGACTATCAAATTCTTCTATTGCGAGCTAAGCAAAGGGTGATAATGATATACAATGTATTTTTGCGTTATATTTATAGGCAGATAGGTAACATGCATTAACCACTTTGTATCGCTTTACATATTAATAATGGCCATTTGCATATTATAAAAGAGGATAAATTTAAGTTTCAAATATAACTTGAAATATATATATGAAATCTCTTGAACATCTTCAAGTCATGGCATAAGAAGCAAGACTATTTTATAAATCCTAATCTGAGGTAAAAGGCTCATAGTGAAGTGGTAAAGGTTGCGTGGTGCGCGGTCCCGGCGGGATACACTAAGGCTTTTGCGCGTTCCTTTATTGACGCAAGTATACAAATAGTGATATACCTGTGTGTACCGGTACGGAAATATTTCAATCGTGGCTGTAACGAGATCCCACGTGTAGAAACCCGCGGGCCGGCGCAGTGAAAAAATTGAAATCAGTGGGACAACTCAAAGCCACAGGCGCTTTGTTATATCAACGGAATCCGACGGACTATTGAGTTAGCGAATACTCTCGTCAGGCAATAAACGTTTTTGGGTGTTGTTTTCTAGTCTACTAGTTTCGCTCTAAATGGCAACGGCGTGAAAATTTGAAAGCACATAACCGACTTCAAAGTCTTCAAACCTAGGGCAAAAGCAGCAGTCCTTTCTGTTGAAGCTTGCAATTGAAGGCATGGTTGTTGCGACTATTAGTATTCTTTGTAGATTTAAAGAATTCCTAGAACCTAAGCGGTATTTCGGGATGTTTATTCTAAATATCATACATAGATTTAAGGCTTTGTATCATAAATAGTTTGGTCTATAGTAATGAGCAGGTAGGTAACACGGCAATAAATGTGTTCAAAAGACTTGTCTTTCCTGTTGATGCCCGACAACCCAATCCTAATAGTAATAAGACCCGTAACAACATGAAACAGTTAAACAACTAATAAAGAAACTACACACAACAGCTCCAACTTCTGCTATAATTTCTCCGATTCCCGCAACACCAATTTACTTTTAAGACATCGTACGAAATATTTGAAACTAAATAACAACCAAAGTTTCTTCTCAAGAAAATAGTTATGAAACTTTTGTAAGTTTCGTAATTAATATCTGAAAAAGCAGTAGCCGTGTGGCTTATAAAAGTTCATTATCAAAGTACTTGTTACAAGAATGTTCACAAAGATCGTGTCAGCAAATGTACATTGTACATATTAAATAATTGTAGTAATAGATAGACCGCGTGAGTAGCAGCTCTGATATTCGTATTGAAAAGCGTCAAATTAAAGTAATGGGCGTAACGCTAGTAATATAACTTGAGTTAATTGCACAAAGGCCAAACAAGAAGCAAGAAACAGTTACCTACATAATTAGTATCGTCCCAAAGGAAATAAACAGCTGTTCAAACAAAACGAAATGTAATGCAGCTTGGTTCTAAATTCCTATTTTCCGCAGTTATGAGTTAAACTGTGAGAAAAAGCTGATAAACATTTCGTAGTAAAGCATATGACGAGTTTAGCATAATTTTGATTGCATATATTACCTACAGGCGTGTCTTTGGCGTTGAATAGCTTTACCTACAGTACGACGTTACATCCTTTCGTCATTTAAAAATAATTTAACTTTTAATGTTGAAAAAAGCGTATGACAAATGATGTGACTTAAATCATTAAAATTTTATCCTTATTTCAGTTTGTGTAAAAAAACTCGTATAAAATTGTCAAGTAAGGACCCAATATCTATATAAAAAAAAGTGTGTAACAAGATGAATAAGTAGAATATTATACCCTTTCATATAAAGCCCCACTGGCAATGACAGCCTGTATATTGAATCTGTCTCGGATTCTGAGTCGTCCCAATAGTTTGATAATTATATTATAGGCGAGCGATTTAAAGATTGAAAGAAACATAAACAGTAGGTACCTATTTTCAGTAGGCGTCACTGTATGGTGCATGCATATAAGTGCCCGGTATATGTTTTTTTATGAATTTGCTCACAATAGTATAATAATGGAAGATAATTTTAATTTTTAGTGAATCATTGGAGTACTTTTCCATTTTAAATTTGCTCTTAGTTTTTTGAGAAAGTATCTCACTCTTAGTGCAGAATATATTACCGTACATTGAACCTTCAATGTATTATAACTCGATTCCTCACTATGCATTGCATAGGAAACATTCGTGGACTATGAGCGGATAAGTATTGTCTCGATAGGCCGTGCCCCAATTTGATCAACATACAAAACACACCGCAAAACGCCCATCGTCCCTTCGAGGATACGATAAGGACATGACGATGATACTCGGAAAACATACACTTACACGGATATTATCTTTACTGACACCGGGAGAGTAACAAGTGTTCAAAATAAATTGCAGATAAGAATAATTGCAGATAAGAATAATTTTCCTGGTAGTATGTTACGCTCAGAAGTCGTTGCCTAAATGCTGTGCTCGTATTTTTGCTTCCCTTTTTATAACGCAAAGTCGTCATAAAAGTGGGTACCTCGCGAAGATAAGGAAGTTATACGACGACGTCCTCTCGGCTCGAACTCGAGCAATCCATCTCTCGTAATTGCATTAGGTATATTCGCGACGCGTGGCTCGCGTCCCCAAAACGAATGATTTCTTTCCAATATCGACACTTTGAAGTACTTTTATTAAGTAAGGTTTTCCCTATATTTGTCAACTTGGAATGGTGCTTTGACGATTATGAATACTTA
Organism: Thaumatotibia leucotreta; assembly: GCA_025490895.1. NCBI lineage: Eukaryota > Metazoa > Arthropoda > Insecta > Lepidoptera > Tortricidae > Thaumatotibia > Thaumatotibia leucotreta. The sequence continues at coordinate 50,822 of JALPQI010003863.1, read as the reverse complement.
CACTTACAAATGTTATTTATGGAAATTTTAAAGTATTGTGGGTTATAAATACATCTATGCATCTATAATAGCATTAAGTTTGGAATATAAAGTGGGCATCCGTTTTTGACTCACTAAAACAATAAGCGTAATAGTCGTAACAATTGGCATGATGACTGGCAAGTCAAATCAGCATCTTTTTTCGAACTGTCAAAACGATCACCACTATGGAATTTTATATGAAATACTCAAAAGTGACGTCACGTTAGAACGTAAAAGAGTAGGTCATTTGGCAGTACTCACTGCCAAATGACCTACTCTTTTACGTTCTTTTCAATTTATTAAATAGAAGTTCTATACAAAAATTACTGAAATCTACATCTTAGTAATAATTTCTTCGTGTATTATGTCGTGCATAATATTAAATAATTTATTTTAACTACAGTCATCATCCCTATTGCGTGGCAGAATTACTATGTCCAGTCGAAGACAAAATAAGGGGTATACAAAAACGTTCAAAAATATGTCCCAGTGCACTCTAATTCTGTGTAATAAGAACGTCGTAACATATTTATGAACGGATTCTTTCGATACTTATTTTTGCACTTGACTGTCCATAAACGTAAGGGTTGATACTAGATACACGACGAGTCAATTTTATTTCAGTTGCGCGGCCGTTTCATTTAAATTTGAATGACTAAACATGCTTTTTCATTTTATATTGTAACTCCAAATTTTAACCAGATAAAATACGAGTACAAAATGTAGTCCCAACGGATGATGGGCGCTACTTTAATTTACATTTTCTTTCGGAATGATTACACAGACTCGTTTGTTATTCGGGTTTTCGTGACTGTATGTAATTCTATTTCCGCTTTTCTCGTTCCTCCCATCATTCTCACAGCTTGACGCACATTCACAAGTACTCGGCTGACACGCGCCAGAAGACACACGTATTTAGTTTGTGAGTGGCTCCGCGTCCACGCTCCGGTTTCATATTGTGTGTCAGAGCACTGCTATTTTCAGCATTTTACAGAGTACCGGCATCACAGGAACTAGGATAAATGTACGTACATTTCGAATAAAATTAGAGTCGTGGTTACGGGTTTAGAAATGGAGGTCCTGCTATCACTAATGAACTTAATTACCTACGCTACTTACAGCAAATAGTCTCGATGCAGTATTATTGAAAACAAATGTAAGACTCAGGAGTCTTAAGAGTCACAAGAATTTGTGTGAGGTATCGTTTTCGTAGTCAGTGTAGCCACACCAATTACTTATAAATCTGTAAAATTACAACATTCACCCACGTACGGCCCAAACATATGGAGCGATGAGAGTTAGGTATTCTGCCGCAGGACGTGCACAATGAGTGAATCACGTTTGATCACACAAAAGTTGAAACTCGTACAAAACAAGCATCCACGTGTGTCGCGTCTTTTACTACTCGCTCGCTCGCCTGGCATCAGGCTGGCACCGTATCAACGCTCCATAATAACATAGACCTTGTCACACTGCTAACCACATATTGACAAACATTTTAGGGGGTTGGGCCGCGATAGTCTTAAGACAAAAGGACAAGTTTGGGTTAATTAAATTCCAGTGTTGGGCTTTCAGCGCCCTGTGTCCCGAGGAGCTCGTCACGGCGTCTTGAACAAAGTAAAGTGTAAAAGCCTTATCACCGCGCTAGTTACCCTCCTCCCCCGCCTCTTACCCTTGCTTGTTCACACCCTACCGAAGATTAATGCGCTTCTAATGAATCAGCTACCGTGACAAATCAGGACCCAGTAATGGATAAGGGCTTTCCGATCTTGCGGCCACAATAAATTAGACTATTACTGGTGTAGCTTTTGTGCATAAACTTACCCTTTGTTATTCGGCACTTACTCAGTTTTACTCAACTAAGGTCGTTGTACATTAGTTGAGTAAAACTAAGTAAACTTGATATTAGGATATTATTTTCCCAATAGTAGATTAACTTAAATTTCAAAATCTATTCAAAATTTAGCTTAATTATGCTTCACTGCAATAGCATTATTGTCGATCGATAATATCGATATACAAAATGACGGACTTACTATTATAAAGCGAACTATCGTTGAAATAATGGACAACTAAATGCTCTCAGACATTCATGAATATTCTATTAAGTATCAAACTTGCAACGTTTGACTTACTTATTTGAACTCTACTTGCCACACCTATTAGTTAGGAACGCTTTAGATGTAGGTGAACTTTTGGCCTGTGAGGGAAATTACTATCCTGTTTTATTGCACATTTATTGTATTTATTAGGTCATTGCGATACGTACAAAAATGCGCGACATAACAAATTTGTTTGCCTACTGCTTCTCCGTTCATTCGAGGTTTACTTGGCTACCGTAATAGGTGTCGGGAGGTACTCTGAGAGTATGTGAAAAGAGCATTGAACATGTGTCGCTGGCAGGGAACCGTTCCGCTTGCCGAGGGATTACGACTTGTTGACTGACACAAGTGCCAACAAGAAGGCGATTTCGTTGCGATAAAGCCACGTCCACGATAATCAATCTGGCGGGGAAATTGACAGTTTCACTAAAGTATATTGAATCCGGTTGCATTTGGTCCTACTTAAAGCTTCCTTTAATTTTTGGCGGGAAATTAAAACCGGTGAAGTGGTTAAGGTCACACTTTGTGTCGCAGGAATTAAAAGTTTTGATACTAGATTTTTTTTTGTGCACGCAATTTGTGTAGTCTAGATAACAGAATTTAAATTAGTAAATGATACCGCTAGGAAATAATTATCAACAAATTTTAGTTGGACACAATCTATGATTATAGATTCTGTCAGCTGATCTCTGACTGCTGTCTCGTTTGGTTCCTGATGATTTCACGGCAGCTGATTTCTACATTATAATTATTGCCATACTGAACGCTCTGTACCATTTTCATACTACGGTAACTATATAATCTATGGTAAGTAGTACTATGGTAATAAGAGTCATCATCATCATCAGCCTATGTTAGTCCACTGCTGGACGTAGGCCTCTCCTATTAACTATGCGTATAGACGCATTAGGAGGTAAATGTCCATAATCGCCACGCTGGGCAAGCGGATTGGCGATCGCAGTAATGTGTCCACTATGCTGACGCTGCTGCCCATCATCAATCTTGTAAAATGGTCAGTGACACTTCAATCCCTTAGTCGACTCTTACGACACCCGCAGGAGAGGTTGGGGTGGTGACAAATGTATTCTTCCTGCCGTCACCACACGGCATAGTAATAAGAGTAAATTGGTTTAATAGTACATTTTTATCGAAATATAAAAAAAATAGAATATTAGCTATTTTCATTAATATTCTGAAAGCCGAGGCTGGTTGCGATTATTATTATATTACCATTTCATATGGAAGCCTCCTTCCATATAGGATCATCCCACGTGGAAGATGCATGGTAGGTGCTAGACTATAAGATAGTCAAAAAAAAAATCATAATTAAAAGTTTCAAAACCAAATCACAGATTCTGTGATTTGGTTTTGAAATTTTAGTTAAATTTTAGTTATGAGAGAGTAGTCTTGTGTTGTTTCGAAATCTGATTCGGCAAATAGTATGCAATAATCGTTAATTGTCGAGTTTTCTACTTTTTATCAAGGCTTTTGACTAGTTCACTAGCGTTTTCACCGGTAATAATGTAATGACACACTTCTAGTACCCACATCACAAGACTTAATTGAGCTTACCGGGGGACTACTCGTAGGTTGATTTGTGTAAGGTGTCCCAAGATATCTATTTATTTATTTATTTATTTGTTTATTCTTCAGAAGCAAAATTATTCATTAGTAATCTACGGATGTGCATTACTATCACTAATAATGTATATTGTTATATATTAAGTATGTCGTTATTCTCTGAAATAGTGACTTTTTGAAAAGCGCGTTTTTAGATTTTAATATTCTATCGTTTGTTCTTCAGTCACAAATATTCAATTTCTGACTGAAGAAGATCTTTTGCCGCGGTTTTCGGAGAGGATATATATATTATTAAAGTGTGGTTAATCAGCAGTCCTTTTTATGTCGTCGCTCTCTAGGTTCCGGTTTGATGGTATGTTTTCCTCCTCATCAAAATGTAGTAAGAGTTGTAACGGGGGTATATTTTCCATAGTATATTGCAGTGGTTGCGTTTGCCGAGCTTCCAACTCCTCTTTCACAGTTTTTTCATGTTCCAAACGTTCTAGTTTACAACTTGGATTTCAGTATATTTTAAACTTAATTTGTGAAGAGGCAATTATGTCAAATGTTGAGAGTCTGCTTTTGTTTTTTTGTCTGTGATGGTGCAAGATTGACAGGGTTTCTTCAAAGTAGTTATTTCTCTTTGGAGGTTTTCGATATGTAAAGAGACATTGTCTCTTTAAGCCATTGTTTTCGATAATTACCTCTTTGAATTGATTTTCCAAGAGGCGAGTTCAGCTTTTAGCCGTGCTACCTCTTTCATTTCCAGAATGGTCAACATATCATTTTTCGAGTAGTCCATATTTACTCTTTGATAATTGTTCAGTCGAGTGCATTAATATATAGACACATTTGTAAGAGATCAGTATGGAGAAGTGTATATATATTAATGCCCTTGACTGTTCATTCAAAACAACTTTGCTTACTTGAGACTTAAGAATCCGTTGATGATGTATTTGAGTGAAGCAATAATTCGGATTAAGCGTTACGGATAAAGAATACCTACCTACAAGCTTTTGAGATGTGATGCTGGATAAAGATGGAAGGGATAAGTTGTCGGGAAAGAATACCAAATAAAGCAGTCTTAAGTAGAGTGAACGAAAGAAGTTTATTGGAAAATATCAAGAATAGAATAGGAAAAGTGATTGGCCACCGGTTACGATACAATCACTTCATATAAAACAACATAGAAGGGAGAATAAATGGAAAGAGAGGGAGAGGAAGAACAAGCTCCAAGGAAACGAGTCGTATCAGGATATTAAAAGGCTGGCCTCGGATGGACCAATATGGAGACCACTTTATCAAGCTGCACCGATAAGAGCCCAGCTGTTAAATTAACAACATCATGCTAGCATTGCCAATCCAGCACATTTATTTACAGTCGCGGTCGTATATAAAATACACACGGTAATGTACGAATATAAGATTATGTTCGGCTTACGGCTGCATACGTAGTGTGTTTTTCCCAAAAACTCATCCTTGAGAAAGCAAAATGCTATTTTTAGCGACATAGTGATTTTAAGCAATTCAAATATTTTAGGCCATTAACCGTTGTTTATTCGTAAAAGCTTTCGTTCGACCGGTAGTTTTTAACATAGGTAATGAATTCAGTAAATCGGTTAAATGATAATGAAACAATATTTATAGAATATAATTATTACTTGGTTAATAGCGCATTGTTTATGACAACTACAAATATTTGACCGAAACCGCTATAAACCATGTTACATCGTGCATATACAAATACACACCTTTTTGCTAAGGGACGTTATTGGCTATATTATAGAACTTATGGCCACGAACCAACGTCATCGTGATCTCTAAATATGTATAACTGTAACGTATCTCAAAGTCAACTTATATTGGGGATGTGCTTTTAATCAAAAATATTTTTGAATCACGCAGTAGACGCCACTCCCCTAAACAGACATACTGACAGCCAATCATTCGATCCGCTGCCTAAATTACTCGCGGCTCGCCGCATTTGCCAAATACGGGATGGTATTTGAAAACTATTTTTACATGTGCTCATTCACTTGTTTGACTCTAGCGCCCAATTTTGTCGAAATGATTATTGTATAGAGCTTTTAAAATGCTATCATTATGTTAATAATGTTCTTAGTCCATCTATGTAATATGGGTCATATGGAATAGGTATAATATGTATGGATCTTAAGGTTTAAGTACGTCCACTAAATTATTGACATGCATACTACGAGTATACTCAGATATTACACGAGAACTTAGTTACTACATTCAAAATGTAGATGCATTAATTAGGGTTGTTGCCATCGCAAGAAAATCAGTAAGTATAATATTTAAGACGGACAACACATACCTGTGATAATAATATTATGATAAGAAAGAAAAATACAATGCAAAAATATAAATTACATATGTCTTCATTAGATCTCTTTAACATGCATGAGTCGATAGGTTATCTGTGTCGCGTGCAAGTGATAGCAAATTGGCAATCAAATCTAAGTCTTTCTTAAATCTAATCTATAATATCTTATTTCATATTTATTGAAATAAAATCAGATGAAAAATGCTTTTTAAAGCAGCAAGACGCCACTGCCGGTGGCTGTACGGCTTTCGCCAAAGACACAACTAATGTCTCTAAAAGCGTTTAAATGTTCTATGAAGCAATGCTGGCAGGCACTGCGGCGAATGTCACATTTTGCTAAATATTAGCAGAGCACCCGAGTGTGGATTTGCACCTAGTATTTTTTTTACGTTAATGCAAATGGCAGGGATGTACATTTTCAGGTCGAATTTGACTCGGCACTTAGCGCGCCGCTCGTCTTAAATAATACGGTAAAGCATTTCCATGCTGATGTACGAAAATAAACGCCATTAGTATTTTCGTCTTGTCGCTTACATTTCTCTAGGGAGTAGACCGCGTAAGAGGTGCTTTAAGACTTGCGTTTAATCTTCATATACTCGTAAGCTACTAAAATTATTTGTTTTCTACGGACGATGTAACATTTCTAAAGTATAGTCTTGTAATATTTTGTTTGCGTGCACAAACTTCTGCCGACGCAAAATGAAAGAATAAGTGCGACAAACAGAATAATTAACTGAAATGAAAATCATGTTTAGATTAGATTAAAACAAATGCAATGCAGGCCCAGAGATAATTTAAGGAGGGAGTTGGCCCAATAAAATCACGGTGAAATTAAATTTAGTCTGTATTTAAAGAGATCATAATAAAGCCTGTTTGTAGGAATGGAGTGAATAGAGGGAACGAGGGTCGTGTTTTATATTCAATGGCCGGCCATAAAGAAAGCACGACTTTGACCCCTTGTAATTACGATAACATTTTGTTTAGAATACAAATTATGTTCTTAGGTTCTCTGTGATGGGAAGGTTTTGTGTTAACATTAAGAACGACATGTAAATAATAAATAATATGTTTTCACTTCAAAGTAAAACACATCCTGTTTATAAGTTGTGCCCACAGATCAGTATAGATAGCTAACGGTGGCATGGAACATGTCGCAGCGTTATGGCCGATAGGCCTTTATAGTGTGACAGATGCGCGCCCTATGAGCCAGTCGCAACTTACCCGCGACTGCAGGATGAGCTCGGACATATCCGCAAAATGCCGAACTGTGCCGTTATTTCTTGTAAAAATAGGAGTGTAAATAAACATTTCAAGGACTATTGAGTCACTTACCACATGAAAGTATTGATTTTTTTAGTTATTAGTTGACAAAACCACGTATTTTTACAAATAATATATAACAACAAACCGCTGACATAAATGTCATAATGATTTTACTTGGGCGTACCAATTGGTTGAACTATTCAGTGACAAATTGTATGTGCGTTTTACATTGACGGCTTAGAATAGCAAGCAAGTTGCAATTTGGTAAGTGACCGTGCAATGTATCCAATTGCTAGCGATATTCACAACCGTCCTGTCATTTCTTGGTACGGCCGCTGCGAGCAGGCCGCGAACTAGAGGTACGACTGACCGTGCCGATGACAAATAGGGTCGAAAAATTGTTGATGTATTTGATTATATTAAATTTTTCTTTCATATTTTGACCTTTGTATCAATAACTTATCTTCATAAAGGTAAAACAATATAATTATATAGATTATATCGCGTATTATATTATTTTGAGCCTTTTACAATAACCGTTGTCAAAGGTTGAAATTGTTTTATTTAAATATGTGACCATCGCGGAAACGGCTGATAACATTATATTTATTAAGGGTACAACTGTCTAAATAATTATTTGTTCATGTAATTCCCAGCCACAATTAAGATAATGTCGTTAATAAATTGCTTTGTTCATATTCAAATATATGTTTATAATTGACATTCTGTAGTTTATTATTTACAAACCAGATCCGATACGAAAGTAAGAAAAAAGTTTTCTAATTTATTATTAAACATTACATAAAATGAAAACAAACAATATAAGGACTTAACTTAACTCCCTATAAATAAAAAAAATGGCCTAAATCGCCGTCAGTGGGCAAGGTATCCAGAAGGCTGGCCGCATTCCCCCGTTGTATTGTATAGCTATACTTAAACGCTGTGCAAGGTACTGGCCAGCCCTCTGGTCGCCTGATGTCTCTCTTAAGCGAGCCGCTAGATCTTTAAAAAGTCCATGTGCACTTGGCCCCCATGGCCCCAAGGTCTCTCTCTCAACGCCGCAAATATGTAGCTGGTTCCTAAAGCAGCATATTTGCGGCGCTTGAGACTTTCGGCTAATGATGCCGCGGCGCCATCAGCAACGCCGGTGACCGAAACATGGGACGGCGCCAGAGTGTCAACGCAGGTGTTGTCCCAAACTAGCGGCCGGCCCATGCTCCAGGGCACCAGCGTCATTCTGTCAGGCCTCTTGCCGTCGTCCCTGGCCAGACCGTTGGGCTCTAGGACGGCCGGTATTTTCGCGCTAACAAGGGCGCGACGGATAACATAATGTTTATAAAGATTAGATACATCGTCCAATGCGATATTTTAATCTGTATTTATTTCTTATTAAATGATAGATCGATTTTAATGTTTTTCTTAATATTCCGGCCTTATCAAATATCTATGGATAATAATTTATCGACGTAGCCTCCTCTCTAGTGCCGCATCATATGGTAGCGCTTTAGCCAATCACAACGTGGCAAAGGCCCGACCTCGGAGACACCGAGACTCATTACAATTTCGCTTCGTTACAAATCTCTCTCTTTCATATATCTATGGTTGTGCCACAATAACTTAAATGAGCGGATTTATATTTTGTTGTAGTTTTTTAGAATTTTCCAAATTTGGACTTTTTTTACATAATTATTTTGACTACTCAGAAACAGCAAAAGAGCTCGCTCTTTTGATCCTGATAGAAAATGAAAAAGTGTCCCATAAAAAATATCCATTGAGTTACTATTTTTCATACACTTTCTTCGACCGTAACTCAGTGGAAGACAAAAAAGTATGGAATTCTCGGGACACTTTTTTCTGCTAATGAGGATCAAAAGAGCTCGCGATTCTGAGTAGAAAAAATATGAAAATAACCAAATTTGGAAAATTTTAAAAACTACAACAAAATTAAAATTCTCCCAAATAATCATTGTCTCATTTTCAAAGTTTGAATAGGCTTCCTTTCATTATAAATATTAGATGTCATATACCAAAGAAAAACAACTAAGATCACCTAATGTCCGAGGTTCCTTTCACTTGCAAAGACCAATGGCACCTAGAGAAATAAAATAGTGCATTATGCATCTAGCTAGGTTGGTGCGGAATTACTAACGAGAGTGTTAGAAGCTGGGATGGGATACCGGTTTTTTCTATACAAAACAACAGTTTTAATTCCGTTATTTTTCAGTCTTCGGTACATAAATTCTTTGTTAATGGAATAAATTAAAGAAGAAGAAGAAACAACTCATGTACGGATGTTTTTTTTTATGATATTTAGAAGCAGTACAGTATTTCCGTTTTTAAGGGAAGCTTGTTTTGGTCAAATATAATTAATTTCTCTCTGAAACTAGTTAGTATCAACTTTTACTGTTACACAGTTATTAAAATAGTAAGTTTAATGACCGAACCTTTATTACATCCTAATATTACTGTATACATATTATATACTATTTTGACCTATGCCGTCACCTGATATTAACTTTTATGTTTTTTTAACGTGGTCTCACACTTCCTATTTCATTTATTATGTATGTACCTAAACGAAACAAAATATATATTTTTTTCGAAATTTAGAAAAACCCAATATACCAGGCAACTTCTATAAATGTCATAAGTATCCTGTACAATTTATGGGAAATAAAAAACCAATCTGTATTTTAATAAATAAGCATGTTGCTTTGTATTTTTAAATAGTAATACTGCTTTATACAAAGTACTTATATTATTTATTATAAATATTAGATAAGTACTGTATAGATTATGATGTAAGCTTTTTTAAAACTACATATATAAGCTGATAAATTCGACCTGTGAAAAATGAGATCGAGTGTAAACCGGGTAACCTGAAGAAGTGGGTTCGATCTCACCTCGGACATTGATGAACTAGGTATTTTTCCTTTGCTATATGCTATCTAGAGTTTATAAATTAATCTCGTGTCGTGTCATAATTATCTTCGGCGCGTTTAAATAAGCAAAAGAAAAAGAAGTGGAATTCCCGGCTCGCAGTGCCTGCTCCTTGCACAACAAAATAATGTCAGAAAAAAGAGAATATTATATTAATAGCAAATCATATCGACACTCAAAATTCGAATAGACAAAGAACAATCTAACAAGACCACAAATACGGAGGCTTAAATTTTCCAATCCCTTTAATGTTCAATCATGCAAATAATTTTATGAATATAATAAAATAACTTCACCGACCGTTACCCGGTCATTATCTTTGTATGTGCTCTGGCGCGAAGCTAATGTTATTGATCTTCTGGAGAGGTTGTAAGAAACTTAAAGAAACTCCAATCGACCCAAAACTTTTGTCATGTAACAACGTAATTAGCCTCGGGGAGTTAGAAGGCCCATAACTTGTAACAAATTCTTTATCTCGCCTAGCTGTTCATTTCGTGTTGAAACAATTAAGACTACATTTTACTTAATCGGATCACCACACAATAAAACCTTATACAGTGAAACCCCGTTAATATTATATGGTTATGTAGGGACCAGGCAAAAAGTGCGTCTTATGCGGGATAGCCTATCATGTGGGAAGAAGACAAAATTATAACCTTTCCGCTTAGATCTGTAATTAAATAATGCCATACGTCAATGTAATTTGGGTTATAGATGGCGTATTAAACGAGATGATGAATCGTATTAAACGTGCAAAAATGTAGGAAAGCATGACTAAACTTGCAGGGACCAGCATAAAGTGGCGTATTATACAGGAAATCGTATTTAAACGTGATCGTATTAAGCGGGTTCTACTGTACCTATATAGGAGCATCCCATGAAACATTTCTTTTTTGTCGCTTGCGTGTCGCTTTGGTAGCTACCCTAATAAAATGTGCTAGCTGCTTGCAGAGATTATGGAGTGGTACTCTGTGCTGCTAGGAACACTGTCAATCTTAAAGCCTCAAATTGATATATCGTCGGGGATAGTTCAATACCTCGTAACTGAACAATTCTTTTTATTTTTGCCACTAAAATGAAATATGAAATTTTAGGTAAATTTTATACTATTTCTACTCAGAATCACAAGCCGATTCCATTTCCGTCGAAAAAAAAGTGTCCCATGATTATTTTTTCCTATTGTGTTACTATTTTCCATACACCTTCTATGGCGGTAACACAAAAGGATATTCGAAATATGTATGAAATTTTTGGGACAGTTTTTTTTTTCGCCGGAAATGGAATCAGCTCGTGATTCTGAGCAGAAATAGTATAAAATTTACTCAATTTTTCATATTTCATTTTAGTGGCAAAAATAAAAAGAATTGCTCAACTACCAAAGCAGATAGAGTGCAAATATCAAACAATTGACATTCAAATTTACTTTAATAAAATTGTTAGTTATTGCACTATCCTCGGCGATATTATTATTGTACCGTAACTCAGCACACTTATTAAATTTTTCAAAAGTATTGAAAAGACAGTGTCGCTTGCGACAGGTTTTCATGGAATGAATTTATAACTAATAGATTGCAAAGGATTTAAATTACTTTTGCACCTTTTTATATAGGCATATAGTTGATATTTATGAATGAAATTTATTTTAATAAGAACTTACAAAGATTATGTAATGTCTACGAAAATAGTACCTACAGTTAATTAATGCAGAATAGGGTATCAAGACAAACCTCTTTCATTTAACCACTTCATTAAGCAAAAATGTGATTGAATTACCTCAATAAGAAATAAATAAAATAAATCAGCTTATACACATTGCATATATCAACACAATAAATTGAAAAGGGTGACACGAGGCGGTATTTGTTAGACACCTATACATTTACCAGAATAACTTTTTAAGGCACTGTTTTCACCGCGAGCTACTAAGCTATGAACTGTCGGCTATAAACACGAACAAAAGAGCGCGGTGAGACCACTGCCTTAGGGAGGTATTTTTGTCCTAGCCTACATCTGGCATGTTTCCCACTGCTGAGCGATTGGATAATGGACCTCCATGATTCTCTTCTTGCAGAATGAGTCTAAGTCATCCCGACATCGCCGCCTGGGCCTGCCACGTCCGCATATGCTAGCCCCCTTGACTTGGCCAACCTAGTCCCACTTCAATTGGCGTGCCGCCAATACCGGAGCTCACAAAATTCGAGGATCTGTCTTTGTCACACCAACCAAAACGTTATTAGATAAACAAAGACAAATGCAAATAAAACAGTTACACTACACCTAGTGTACACCACCGTGTTCTGCAATCTGTCACAACTATTGGAATTAAATAGTTGTGTGTCCCTACCCTTGTGATTATTCTATTAAATGAATTATTTTTTTTGCACTTGCATCGAAATGTACTATTGAATTATAACTAACCTGAGACTCAAACATATTAAAATATTATCGAGCAATCATCGACTTAAATGCGTGAGTTTGATAATATTTGAATTTAAATTATTATTCTTTTAATGAAAGATTAGCCGTGTGGTGACGGCAGTAAGAATACATTTGTCACCACCTCAACTTCTCCTGTGGGTGTCGTAAAAGTCGACTAAGGGATTGCAGTGTTTCCACTGATGATAATTTGATAAAAGATTGATGATGGGCAGCAGCGTCATCATAATGGACACATTACTGCGATCGCCAATCCGCTTGCCTAGCGTGGCGATTATTTACCTCCTAATGCGTCTATACGCATAGTTAATAGGAGAGGCCTACGTCCAGCAGTGGACTATCATAGGCCGATGATGAATGAAAGATTGCTTAAAACATTATTTTAAACTAAATATTTCATCTCGTCTGGCTATTAATTTAATTGAACACTAATTAAGACGAAATTGTTCACTTAAGCGCCGAAATCTCTGTCGAAAAATATAAGTACATGACTGCTTTTCATTAAAAGAGCCCGAAAATTTGGAACAAAATATTTTCATGAAACAGTAATTATGACTACCTACATTTAAGCTCTATAATAAATTTATTCGTTAAAAATATACACGGGTTACTAATTAAACCAAGGATGTATATCAAAAATATCTATGTAGCAACAAATTTGTTATTACAAGCTAAAAATACAAAATCAGGTTTACTAATTTTATTACGCCTAGCAAAACCTACGTTTTTAATAAAATTCCAGCTCGAAACTTACATAAATTAACGGTTGGCATAAATCTCATTATAAAAAGGAATCTGTGCAAATATTTTGAGTGAACCTTTTTTACCCAACATTGTTAGGTAGTAAAAAGATACACGTTTTGTAATTTAACATACATACCGATCTTGACTTGAGGCAAGAATATCTCAGAATTCATGTTTAAAACAGACGAAATTTCATTTTATTTTGATATTAAAAATTTAGAAGTTTTTTTTTAGTTTATTTGACCGACTACTCCGAAAAATCCTCATCATTAAGTATAACTTTTTTTTCCTTTAACGAAGGTTTTTAAGGTCTAGGGCAGTCTTTATATTACCAAAAATCCTTGGGATATGTTTTATTTTTTTTATTTACGTGCATTAATGCTATTTTGATGCGTTTTTAACGTAAAATTTTGAATTTGGTATTTTTTATCCTACTTGTATCAAAGTGAGGACGCTAATTTTTTTGTCAGTAAATGCTTTATTTGTAGTAATACTTTTACAAAAAGAGAATATTTAAAAAACTCAATAGTTTTTTTTTATCAATAAATTTTTTCAATCCAGAATTTCTAAAAAAATAAATTTAAAAAAATTCATAACTCAAAAACTACAAAAAATCGGCTAACATACATGAAGTATATTCTGATAGCCCATGACGTAGGGAACCTAAAAAAAATTCTTGACGTCAAGGTTTGGACCACCCTGTATAAAACCGTAATCATCTAAAAGCAGTACCGACGGATATAATATCATAAATTAGGTACCAACTGAGTATAAATCGCATCCCACTTTAAAAGACTACTAGTACATTAGTAACTCTGTAAAGAAAACGAATACTTACTATTCACATTTTTATTTTGGTTGACGGTACAAGATTTAATCTTATCTCAATATCCGCTACATTTTGTTTCGATATTATGAATCCGAGCTTCGAACGCATTTACTCTCTAGTATAATGATTAATGACATATAAGTCGTTCTGTAGCTATCTGTGACGTGTGAATGCAGCCCGCCTTAAAATGCGTTCGTTTCGTAATTTTGTTGAAGTATTTAAATTTGGTATCGTCCTTACCCGCGTGGAGTATTCGGAGGGGGAGTTCTCTCTACACATAGAACTGAGAAGTAACCGTTAACGGTTTATGTTTTCAAAACTGCAGGGTCGCGTTTTATAAATTTACATTTTACAATTTCGCTGTTTGCCTCTCTAACGCACGCAAGTATTGGCTAGAAAGAGAGGCAAACAGCAAAATAATAAATTGTAACTTTATAAAACGCAACCCACTAAGCATCGAGCCTTGCGGTTCCAGGATGCTTACTACTAGGTGAGGCCACAGCACCGCGTACGTACAGCCGTTGCGTTGACTGCGTATTGTCCCTGTATTTTTGGTGCATGTAGTGCACGTACTGCAAGGAATCCTGTCCGTCTGTCTGTATATCCGCAGCAAAGCTCAGTAACCGTTAGTACTAGAATTTAGAAATTTCGTATAGGTAGATAATGTAGATATACATATTAATTACGTTGACAAAGTGATACAATGAAATATGAAAAAAAAAAACTATTTTACGGCGACTGTAAAGCGGGGGTGTTTTTTATTTACTAAAATCCTATTGTTGAATCTATAGATCTTTAAAAAAAAATAAGGGTCTCAGAAGCAACTTTGCTTTTAAAATCAATATTTTTGGAGATAACCGTTCCAGAATAAAGACAAATAAACCGGCCAAAAGCATATCGTTCCATTCTCAGTGTAGTACGTGTTCCGTAGTTACTTATTCAAAAACAGCTGGGCCGATTATGTTCGAAATAGTTTTATTTTAAAGTATTCTATGAGCCCACTATTCTTGATTTTTTTCATATTTTTTTGGATCAAAAGTTTGAGGGGGGGGGGGGACACATTTTTTTTCTTCTGTTGCGATTATCTTCGAAAATATTGACTTTAAAAAAAAACTTCCTTTAAAAACCCTTATTCTTTTTTAGATACCTACTCAGTGATATCCCGCACTATAGGATTACAGCAAATAAAAAAATCATCCCCGCTTCACCAGTTGGGGAGGTACCCGAATGTTTTTTATTGTACCATTTTGTTGGTATGATTGATATTATGTATAGGATCTGTACCAAATTATAGTGTTAAGTTAACGGCCACTGAGCTATGCTGCGGACAGACGGACGTGGCGAAACTATAAGGGTTCCGTTTTTGCCGCTTTGGCCCCCTCTCTTGATCCGTGGGTCCGAAAAATATGGGAAAAATCTTGAATATTGACTATATAGAGAACTTTAGAATAAAACCCTTTCGACACAATATCGGCCCAGCCGATTTTGAACAACTACGAAACCCTAGACTGAGCATCACTCGATATGCTCTTCGCCGGTTTTTTAGTCTAGTCTAGTCTTGCCAATTTTACATGACATTTCATATCATAAATAAACTATAAATAGTTGTATTATGCATATGCAATTTTATCTTACTAGTTGTTTCTAAATTTGACTTAAAAAATATATGTTTACTGTTAAACCCATAATATATCGGTTACGAATAATACGATGTGGCGCTATCGACATAGCTTAGTATTTAATAACTGTCTTACATTCCTAATTCGAAGAAAATTCGCTGTAGTAGTTAATTTGTAAAACTCTGTTTACTTTGTTACATGTAGGTAGGTACTTTATTCATGGCTTTAGAAATAGATAAATCAATATTCATCAAATTATGCTACTGCTCGTAAATATGTAGGGCATCACTTCTAATGCAATTTGCCTCTAACCATAAAATAACTCCATCCAAACCCTTCAAAGGACAGGTGTTTTCGGCTCGAATTAGTAATAATTATGCTTGAGACACATCTTGGCCTGGTTAATCTTGCAAAGTTGTAAAGTTGGCATGGCCCAAAGTTGCTAAGGCTGTTAGCGGTAGTGGGCCGACGCATGTTTATTTCGGAGATTGCGAGGGTGTAACTCGAGAGTGTTTGCTGGTTTTGAGGGCGAGCGCAAACACACCCGACTCGGAGCGAGCTTAACGAGCCAACTCGGCTCATCCTACTCTCCAACCAATCATAAAGGCTCTAAAAATAACTGAGACAACTATGAATGGTTTGCAAATTGGGGCTTACAAGTATCATTTAGTCTTGGTCCTTTACTAAAATAATTAGCTTCTTGTTTTAATACCAGATAATTCTGTTTTGATGAAACACAAAACTATCAAGCTATGTATGTGTGTATGCCAGTGTCTGTGTATGTGTTATACCTTGTGTGATTTATAAATTCGGTCAATATTATTGGATTCTATCTACGGCGTGCTTCAATATAGTGGAATTCCAACATAAATGAGTCCCGTTACTATCCGTTAAATGGCATTACATTCCATATTTCTATTTTACTAAGTATGTGTCTCAAGTACAGGGATCACTTGGTATGTTTAATATTAACTCGAAAAGTAAAACAACCTCAATGCGCCCCTGTTAATCAAATTTACTCAACAACCTCAGTAGATATAAATAAATCAATGACTTTAAAAGGGAACGCATGCCAAAATAAAATTATAATTACTGCTACCGCTAAAATAGCTGCAAGCATTCCAAGCACCTCCGGTGCCACAATAATGCATAAACAAGATGAAAAGTACAAAACCCTCATTCCGTCGCGTCTTTGTATTGCGTAGTAAAAGTAAATTTTCAGATGTACGTCGCTACGTGCTACAGCCCAACAAACTGCCTCCATTTAGGAGCGCGAGAAACTGAATAATATTTACCTTTAATACTCTTTTATGTGTAGAATAATAGAATGTGAAACAGAGCAGTTCGCCGACAATGGTTGGGCCCGAGTTTTGCTATCGCGCTGCGAGTCGCGGGACAATCGTAGGCGGCTCGCGCTTCTCGCTTCGCTTGAATACACGCGATGTACGCTCTCTGACGGATATTCGGATAGTCGAGAGTACGCTTTAAACTGAACACTTTCCTTACAAAGCGAAAAGTTTACGTTCAACTAAATGCACACGGCCGGTCGTTTGTGCGCTCATCCAGGCTTCACATTTGTCAAGTTGGGAACTCGCATCGCACCTATCTAGCGGGACTTTGTTATAATTTGATAGCATTAGATCTTTATGCACATTGCACAAACCCTTTCAAAGTGAATTTCAGCTGTCATATACATAACACTTATGGAAATTGTATTACTAGATTTTTTTAAATACGGAATTAATTCACGAAAACCTCGGTACTAGTAAGTAGTTTCTGTTAAGCTGTCATTAGCCCATCATCATCATCATCAGCCTATGTTAGTCCACTGCTGGACGTAGGCCTCTCCTATTAACTATGCGTATAGACGTATTAAGAGGTAAATGCCCATAATCGCCACGCTAGGCAAGGACGAAGCGAAGCGTGACACTTCAATCCCTTAGTCGACTCTTACGACACCCGCAGGAGAAGTTGGGGTGGTGACAAATGTATTGTTACTGCCGTCCCCACACGGCATTAGCCCATAAGCCTATGTATTTGGGTATTTGATAATAATTATAATAACTGACCAATTTAACTCGCGTATCGAGAATGGGGAACTTTTCCGTGAAACATGTCTGTACAGTGGCGAAAATATGCGATATTTTTAAATATTAAATATATACGAATATGAAACCAAAATATTTCTATTAATTCATGCCAATGAAGTCATTTTTCCAGAAATATTTTATCAATATCTGAAATATTTTACGAACAAAGGATGCACATTGAATATTTCAATATTATGATAACAACATCAAATTAGTACCTACCTATGACCGTATCAAATTCTATGCAACTTTTTAGAGTCGCTTATGCTTAGTCATTATTATGTAGTATGTAGGCTAGTAACTATTATGACCTAAGTAGTGGGAGAATCCAATTTTTTAGGATTTCCTTAGCCAGAATGGCTGAAACGGCACTCTTATAAATTCATTATGTCCACCTGTCATAGCCGATTTACCAGGAACTCTAAGTACTACAGTAATAAAATTATGATACTAAATAATTAAGAAAAATTAGGGCGGTTTCTTCCATACATAATGATAATTTAGTTTCGATTGCAAAGTGTGTGTCCTTAAAAATGATTTAAAGGTTTTTAGAAGAAAAAATTGTTTAGGTGGACCGTTTTAGGGTTATCAATTCTCAAACTGGTATAAAGTGTCCCCCACTCCTCATTTTTTTAAAACCACCAAGTATAAAATAAAAAATAGAGGAGATACAAATTAACTCTTTGAAAGATTTTTGGTTCGATTAATGTATCTTATTAATCGGTCTTGAGATAGGTTGATGTAACTGTAATTTTCATATTTGCTGCTACGGAACCCTTTGTGCACGAGTCCGACTCGCACTTGGCCGGTATTTTCACATATGCATCCATGTGAATATAGTATCCATATGAATCGGAGTGTTGGTCGCGAGTCCTATTATTTTAAATACACAGGATTAAGTTGATATTTAAAAAAATGTTAGCAGAAGTCCTTTACAAGTATTTATACCTAAGTGTCTTTATCACTTATGGATTACACTCAATTTTTTACTACATAAATAAATAGGGATGTGTTAAACATGTAGGAATTTAACGTGCCCATTTGTGGGTACTTATCACGAAAAACCAACATGACAAACGTAAAAGTAGTAATCCATCTATTAGTAGGAAACGAGTTATATTAGTCGATTACTGGGCTCGTTCGGCGACTTACCTGCACCCGGTACGGAGATGAATGGTCTTCTAATGAATCGGCTGCCAGAGCGCAAAGTTCGTTACCGTAATGGATAACGTGCCCACACGCGCCTGCGGCCAACAACTCGACGTCCTGCTGAATTTGTTTATTGAACCAAAACTTGAACCAAAATGTTTATGACCGAAATATTTACAATTCCCAGAAAGCCCAAAAGTTTTATGACCTGCGGGTATATGCGCTGAAATAATTTGACTAATGACCGGACCTGTTTGCGGTACTGTGATTAGGGAAATGTTTTTCAAGGTAAAACTTTAAATGGCGCACGTTTAATTTATTGCCTGGAATCATACTTAATGTTGTCTGAAAATAAGTAAATTGAGTTGATTTTACATAATTTTATATTTGAAGATAGAAGGTGATGATCCACATTAATTTCTGAACAGAGCAGTACGAAGCTGTAGTACAGTTCATAACATAATGGTAACTAAGTACATCTATTTATTTAGATCACTTATGTCAATTAGCTTTTAATTAAAAAGCAACTAAGCTTACTTAGCAACTTTGCAAAGTTAAACATCGTTAAGGCTTTATATGATGTATCATTTTCATATTCAAGTAATAATTTATATCTAATTTATATTATTATCAACCTAAGCTCCGCATTTTTACTATTGTGAACTTGAAACCCGGTGTATCTTTATAAGACTGTCTTCAAGATTGAAACTGTACCGCGACGCTGTATTTCATATTTCACAAACGAATAAGTAGTCTCCATTTCACGGCAGACAGGTGTCGCTAGCGTGGGCCTCTTAAATTCATCACCGCACCACCAGGTGCACACGAACGACGTCTAATCCGACCAGAGCTTGGCTGTATGAACTGTGGCCCTGAATAATAGACCCGGATCATGCTGTCACCAACGCAGAAAATTCAATTTGTTACTAACATGTGCTTAGATATTTCGAGCGTGGAGCAGATAGGGCGGACCCGTACGCACTGTTGCGTGGCCCTGTAGTTTGTATCAGGCTAAGTGGTATCGCTTAAATAACTAGGTATATCACATACGAGTATGTAAGTGGATTACGAAGACATATTATGTAGATATTCGGACCACGTAATATGTTTTAGTAGCACAAAGTAGTATTAGTATTAAACCAAAAAATGGTGTTATGTATTTTTAGTATTAGGTAATCTCAAATGTACAAGGAAATAGATCTGGAGATCTAGACACATTTATTAACCAGATGATCATGTAATATTTTATCCCATAGGTCTAACAAAATGGTTAAAAAAGGCATACCTATAGATGAAACATAAATATTGAATGAATAATTAGTTATTTTTAATAACGATTTCGCTGTAGAAATATTAATTTGTAAAGCTAGGGAGCAAGGTGATTGTTTAACTCTCGTACTTATATCGAGATCCGCGGAAACAACGGGAAGGGACATAAAATAAAAAAAAAACTTAAGCAAAATAAACTAGGAGGCCTTTATTAAAAAGTAATGTACAAATAATAAAAATTATATATCAAGTAATTGTGATATTATCTCATTTTTAAATATAACTAAATTCGTGTTTTCAAAACCTTGTTTTTCAACGTACGCACTCAATGTCAAAAATTTTCATAGCATTTTTAGGCAAAATGAGTTTTAGCCTGTTCAAAACATTAAAAAAAATATGTTGTACTCTGTAGTATGAAACGCAGTTTTGTGCTCTGAAATCAACCGACAAAACGACGTATTTACAAGCAGTGTAGAAATGTATTTACCTAGTTAACGCTTAAATATAAGTAAATTTCCAATTAAAAGGAATATTCAAGATACGAATAAACTTATTATTCTTATAATGTGACTGTTACCCTGCTGGCGTCATTTGAATCTCGTTAACCTCATCTGTCACGTAATCCATCTTATTTGGATTAACCGTCAAGGAGTTCCATTTACACAACATTTAATTAACGTCCCGAATTCGTATAACAAAACAAAGGTCAACACAACGAATTGGCCCTTCTGAATTAAACCATCAGCAGCACTCAACAACAACGAGAGTTCCTGATAAATTATCAATTTTCTCTTTGTCACACGCCAAACAAAAACTCGCTATCATCGTACCTGGGGAGCGCGTTATCTCGGCAGAGACGTATGACCATTATTTGTTCATGTGTGCTTGATGTGTGCGACGATATCAATCAATCGTCGACGACAGTAGCCCTCCGCGGATGCTCTGTCGATACCATCCAAACATTTTTATTGTCTGCGAGGAATCACACGGTAATACCGTTGAATTTGCTTCATCATTTGTACAATAGATCTTTGTTATACACTACAAGTTTGCCATCTAACCTTTGAATTGTTCTGATCCCAAATTTAACAAAGGCATTCTCTATTTGTTAAGTAAAACATTCAGTTTCAGAACGATGAAGTAGCTGGAAACAGGGTACCCATTTTAGAATTGGAATGGGTTGAAGCAGGTAACAACTTCTACATTCATTGAATGGCGCTAAGCCGCCAGTAGACAAGTGACTTGACGCTAGATTCGAAACTAGGTGCTATTCCGTCAGAACAAAATTCTGGAGACAATTTAAACTTACCTTTTTTATACAATAGTAAAATGGGGCTACACGATGACTTCTGGTAGCTTACCTATTATGAACCTACTTTCATTTATAAGCAAAACTAGGCGAGAGTGAGCTGTTTTCATACAAATTTAACATGATGTTAAATTCGTAAGCAAACAGCTCACCCCAGCCGACCATTGTTAGAAGATAAAATTTTCTACAAAACAGGAACTGCTTCAATCAATAGCTGTCTTCATTAGCAAAGTAGGTAAAGCAAACCCCTGGGGCACCCTGAAATATTTTTATTTTCTTACAATCAGCTTAAGACAATCGGTACTAAATGCGTTAACGAAGGAAATGCGTAAACAGTCGTATTGAACTTAAGTAACAATATATATTTTTTTAATAATTCGGAGACAATATCTTACTAGCATCGTAGTAGTTGCGGAAAATAGCCATGTAACAATGCATTTCATTAGGTACTTGACGGCGATATACAGGGAAATTCATCCATAGGGTTACATATTATATAGAAAGCTATAACCCCGTATCAATTACTTGTTTATCACACATTCATACAATTGCTTAAATATTTTAATGATCGTAATTGGTGCTCTGACGAGTTCACGGAATTTTCCTTGGTAAGTAGGAATTTTCCACATAATTTTTTATTTTTTCAGGAACTGCACATGTTTGTATAAAAATTGAATTTTATGAGTTAAACAAATATCCTTTACTGGATTTGAGTTGTCCTCTTCGGTTTCAGAGGAAGAGAAATATCAAACAGGCTGAAACGTCCATTTATTTAAACATAAAGCTACATTATGTATAAATACTGAATATTTAATTTTAATGATAGTAATATTGCCAACTTTATTTAGGTCAATAGTAGCAATTTGTCAATTCTGTACTGTGACACGAATATCATGATCTTTTGTAATAGGTACATGTCAAGTAAATAAATGACTACAACCTTTGTCGAGATCACAAAGTACGTCGGGCCTGATATGGTTGAAACTATATGAATACTCTCGTATACCATCCTCTCAGGTGCAGGTGTTTATTCGCACGATACAATAACGAACTTCGGGAACAATGCCTCTGATACCTACTTATCTGAATAATATGGCAGTTTCGAATATAATAAAAATTAGTAATTCTGAGTAAAAAATAAACAATTTGAATTGGGACAACTCTAACACATCTCCTACATAAGAATACTGTCACAGACGTTCTTTGACAAAAATCATCGCTACTTTAGCTAATATCGACAAAAATTCCTGCTTGAATTGTTTTTGTAATAAATTAGACTTAATAGCAATTTGGGAATACAAATTGATCCTATGAAACTTTTTACTAGGTACTTATCTACGTATAAAATAAAGCCTTCAGGGTTACAAAAGAAAAATCATTTTATAATAATTCCGGAAAATCAAAACAAATTTAAATATTTACTTAATTTAGAGACAGCTGAGTTTCCCCTCAGTCAAAAGTGATAAGAGGGAAACAAATAAATTGTACACGAAATATTCCGCCGTTTTCCTCGAGCCTCTAATTGGATTAGTGTGATTCCGATGAATCAAATCTTGTGATGAACGAAAACGAAACCAAAGAAGAGATATTTCGTTCAACTAACAATGGGCTGTTATTGATTGCACTTCACACGCACGGCTCGCATGAAACCGAGTCCCACACCTTTGTAGCATATGAAGGAGGGTATTACATTACAAAGGTGCTATAATAAGGATTTATGATGAATGGGCGTCTCGTAAGACTACATAGGGGAAAGTGAGTAGAATTCGTACACATTTTTCTCTAAGTATTGTAAAAAAAATAGCAGCAATTTTAAAATAAAATCTCGATTGCTAGTTTATCTGGCTCAAATAACAGTTCGATTAGATAATATAAAGTTATAAAAGACATATTTTTCCGAACAATATAAATCGTATCCGTGGGGTATCTTCGTTCGTACCCAGTAGGTACTTTTTACCACATGATTAGACAAGACATGTTCTTAACTCAACAATTTGTATTATTTTAAAAACATGGCTAATGTCGTATTTAATTATTTGAGTGAGAGTGCAAAGATTTCAAAATATGTTTCATTTAAAAATGATGGTCTTACTTGATTTCAAGAGTCAAAACAGTTACCATTAACAATTACATAATTGTTACCATTTTTTTAAGTAGCTAGCTGGATTATTGTCACACTTAACTATATCGGTGATAATTTATGTACGCATATGAGTAACCGTGTGTAAAATACGGAAAACTTCGCATATCAGATAGTGGAGATATGATTCCTCCGCTGTACAAATCCTACCATACTCCCCTACTCCACAAAACGATTATGTTGCACTATAGTGGGTACTCTTCGTACGCAATTTACTTTTACATATATTTTTTTAATAAAAAAAATTCTTCGCGTATCACATTTCCATCGATTTGATAACATAATACGCGTAGGATTAAGTATAATTTAACAGACCTAATAATTGCTATCTATTTAAGTATATTTCTTCTTACACAATAATACATTACGACACAAGTGCGAAAAACATGAAATTTGAAACGAGTGGCGATGTTTTAAAACACGACAGATAGGGAGTGTTTTAAATCGACACGAGTTACGAATTTCGTTTTTGCACGTGTCCCGTACGACGTTTTTTAGTGCAGATGTCCTTCCGAAGTCTTGGACCTGATTTTCGTAAAATGACACACTTCTCGCACTAGAGCCTAAAAAAGGCACTATCTGTACTAAAATAGTACATTTCCTAACTAGTGCGGGAAAACTTTTTTTCGGCGAGGGTGAAAGTTGGAGCCCGAGTGAAACGAGGGCAACAATCACCCGGTGTTAAAAAAAAGTTTTTGCACGTGTACGGGACGATTTTTTTCATAACAAGTGCGTCAAAAAGAGAAATTACCGCGCGCGAAGCGTGCGGAAAGTTCGTTATTCATCAAAATATTTTAATTTTCTAAACAATAATGAACCATACAGTCAAATAAGTAACCTTGAAAATTCTGCACGGTCTTGTGTAAGGCCTTCCATATACAATTAGTATTAATTTGTTCGCCACGCCTCAAGTAAACGTACAATCGAAATATTCCCTGACTTGTATTACGATTTTCCGAGCTCGTAAACGTGGCGGAACATACTATGCCAGTTGGGCACATTAGGTATCTCTATCTGTTGGGTTGGGCTGTTTGTGTAGAGCTTACGCCTGACACACCGCCCCTGAATCAACACACTAATGACATTTACCGCTCACCACCGGAACTATCTTTTGGCTGTTTCACCTGCGAAATCGAACGTCTAATTGTTTTTCCGAGCGAATTTATTTTCCTCGTCTAAAACAAATGGTACCTACATAAAACAAATAATGAATTGGTTACGAAGTCAAATACGTACGTATACAAGTAAAAATAAAAGACATTTATATTGTTATAGTGTATAAATAATTAAGGTAAGTATATGGGATTTGCACAGTTAAAATAAACTTATAACCTTTAAGTTTATTTTAACCCCATGTCTACATTATGTAAAAATTTGCTAATTCTAATCGTTTGT
Organism: Thaumatotibia leucotreta; assembly: GCA_025490895.1. Taxonomy (NCBI): domain Eukaryota; kingdom Metazoa; phylum Arthropoda; class Insecta; order Lepidoptera; family Tortricidae; genus Thaumatotibia; species Thaumatotibia leucotreta. The sequence continues at coordinate 25,609 of JALPQI010003863.1, read as the reverse complement.
CTAATAGAACAAGGGTAAAAAAAATAGTTGAGGTGTAACTTCTAAGCAATCCATTTACTCGAAATGAAGACTCTGAGCACAAGCCACATAACTCGCCTCCATCGCAGTGGATACAAATACATCCCAAATGCAAGCCGAAGGTAAACTAAACAACATAAAACTTAGAACGGGTCAGACCAGCGGTAGTCAGGAAATGGGCGAACAAAGACAAATTTAAAATTACAATACCTACTTGCTGAACTTTTAAGTTGTTTGAGTAGCGAACCAGTGGCAAAAAGGGAAATTCCAATAAAAGTTTTAGAAGATTGATTTAGATTCTATTTTAAAATCAATTACAAGGAACAGTAACGTAAAAAACAAAATATTCTGGAATACAGGTAGTTTTAGTCAAGTGATTGGCTATTTTCCGCAGAAATACAAAGAATCAGAAGAAAACGAAAGTCATCGGACGTTCATTTCATTCGGTTTCCGCGCCATCAGTTTTCACTGCGAGCGAGGAAGCCACTCCTGCCAAACTTGACAGGGTGGACAACTAATTCTCTGACCCGATCATTCCTTACTAATGCGTGCCGAAATTAGAAACAATTTCTTCTTCCTTTAATTCTGACTCAATTGTCTATATATGGCTTTTTCCCTCTTACTTTATAAGAAATGAAGGATATCATCAAGATCTTGATTAACGAGAGTGTAGCTTTTAAGATTCGATATAAGACAATGCTACAAAAGGAAATGCTTCAAATGTAGTTTCTATGGCAAGGGTTTGGTATCTTTTATTCATTTCTCGTCACAAACCTACTAATGCGAATAAGGGTTATACGAGTATAAGGAAACATTGGAGTTACATTTTTTGAAACTTTTTCCTCATTTTCTCTAACTTTAATCAGTGTGTATGTCGAGATGAAAACTACTAGTGCAAGAATTTTAATCGTGCAAGTATTTTTCAGTGACTTGTGATGAAAATAGTTTTTTAAATAAAATGTCGTTATCTCTTAAACTAAGCCGAATCCAGAAAAGTTCATATGACATTATAGCCTCAAAATGTGTTCAGGAATACACCTTTGAAGTTTGTCGGTCAACTTACTAGCCACCCTGTATAGATACTTAATTGCACTTTACTCATCAATATATGAAAACAAAAAGTAGGTAAGGTAAGGTGGGGTAATTTTGAACGGTTTTTTTAATGGGGTAAGACAAAAAGTCGTCCTTCTGACACAGCGTATACAGGTAGCTTTTTGTCTTACCCCATTAAAAAAACCGTTCCATCTTACCCCACCTTACTTTACAGAGAAAGTAGTTTGAATAGAGGTAGACAACAAGCTGTCTAGTTGCCAAAAAAAGCTCTCGTCCAGGCAACATATATATAGGTACCTAAGATTATTTAATTTGTCATACTTAATCCGTTTCCATCACTGGTACATAGTTCACTAATTTAGTAGTGATAATACTCATTCTATTTCATTAGAATCACATTTCAGATCTCTTCACCGATAAATAAAACAAAAATGTCATTTTGAATGACAAAAAAGATCTATTTGTCGCTTTTTCTTTGTACAGTCAACGAAAACTTTGGTCTACCACTTTTCAGTTGTATTCAGTGATAATAAAGTCGAAAAGTCGTAAACCGCATTTTTGTTGACTGTACGCCCTTGGTAAAAACTTACCAAACAAAACAAAAGACTCCACATGACTTTCTCTCCTCGAGTTGAAAGCTTAATAAGCAATAAAACAACGTGAATATTATTACTTATGTTATATGTAGGCTCATATTAACGGAGTCTGCAAACTCGTTGCCGTCAAGTTTATCTAAGTTAGGCCATTAACTAGGTGGGCCTGCTAATGAGCTCCTGAAATAATTATCTTTATTTGTGTCTTGTTACAAACTTATTTCCCCTAGCGTATATCAACCAAGTAAGTACATTTGTTTCCTAACAGCCACTTTATATTAATAGCCTCCATTCCTATTTGTGCTTTTTTCGTCACGTATTCAGTTAATTGTCAGATAAAATAAAATCTGGAACAGGGTGCTTAGCCAAGTTGCCAATCGCTAGCGCTTCATCGCTAAACGCAGCTAACTGTCTTTGTCGCACTAATATGCAAGTGTGACAGAGAGGGAAAACTACGATACGCTACCAAGCGCTAGCGATTGGCAACTTGGCTAAGCATCCAGGATACTCAACATTAATTTTTCACATCGCAAAAATATTATTTTCCTTTGGCAATTTGCCTGTTTCAAAGTAGTATAATAAAAACCAGTTGTCAGAGAATAACATTAAGAAAATTGCAAGAAATCCTTAGAGGCAATAAGCAATAGAAATCGTTTTCTGTAAGTACGGACAATTACTTTCGGGCTCGGAGACGATCTTTCTTTCAATTCACATTTCTCCATTGGAAACGAAACGATTGCAGTGGATTAAACTAGCAGCTCAATATTACTAGTGCTCAGTGCCCAGTTCAATGCAGGATCAGTAGAGATTGTTTTGTTAGCGGTTATGAATTTATGGACCGCGCGTATAATGCCCAGCGGCAATAACACTGCTGTTTCATTACTCCACAAAGGTGCGAACCGTGCCATTGCAATATTTAAATGCTGGACAACGTAATTAACCTGGCCTGACGTAATATCATCAGTTACATTACGGAGAAAATGATTAGCCCTCATTCACCTTTATTCTTATAGCCCCCAACGACAATAGTCTTTGTGATTTCCGCCTTCAATATTCTACGTTACCTTCGTACGATCCCAAATTGGATAGCTACCCGAATTTTATGATTCCTTATAAATAAAGCGCTTTCTTTTACAAACGATAAAATTGGGTATCGGTTTCATCCACTTTTTATTTGTAAAATTTATGGTTTTTTAAGCTTTATCCGTACTGTATTCGTGTTTTATTACACACTTGTTGATAAGAAATTTGCACATTGTTCTGCATATATTTCAATGTGTGGAAAGGAATATTTATTCCGTAGCCGAAACAAGTTGATCAAAATATCAATCTTTTGAATCTCGTGGGCATTAGCTACATAGTTAACAGCTGGCAATGTAAAGTGTAGGTAATATAAAGTGTAAATATGTATATATGAAATCATCGAAAAGGGGCCGCTGTAAATTGGCCTTTTTTGTCATTAGCCTTAAATTTTTACAATTACCATAGAAAAATTTAAAATAATCGATTTGTATGTATGCTACATAGAACCAATACTGTCACTCGTACTTCGAACTTCAGTCGGATCCATTCGTGGTCTCTGTGTTAAGAAAGCGACGAAATGTATAGTTTAAATTAATATACATCTTGGCCATTTTTAGGGTGTCAAGTTATCGATTTCATTCGAATTTATATAGTTAAAGTGAATGACAATCAGTCTACAGGGCATTGGAACCTATGTTGGCAATTCCAGTGGCGTATGTGGAAGGTAATTGAAGCGTGCCAGTCGGGCACCGCCTCCGCTGGGACCCCGCCTGAACACGCAACCGCAAAATGTGTGTTATGTGCCTATACATTTATTACTTATTAATTAAACTGCCTACGTTATTGTTACCACATTTGCATACTTCGGTATTTAGGAGTTTATCTTAATAACTATTTGCAACAAAACATAAACAATTGCGGAATGGAATGGTAAAGCTATTGTTGTTGTAGTAATAAACAAAATGTACTTAGTACGTTTTCATTTAAGGACTAAAATTTATAGCAACAATGCCGCCAACTGAGTAAAAAGATATCAAGTTACACGCTACCAATGTAAAAATAACATGCACAATATATTTTTCTCAAACTTACTACGGAATGTTGATGTTACTTACTTTAAATTAAACCCGGAAATACTGTGTACCCGGTGTCATATGCTAAGATGATATGTAAAGAGATTTCATGTATTTATTTCACACCTAGGACTGCAAACAAACCGTCTTTTGTTTTGAAACGTGAAATTGTGACACTAGGTCTTGACATTCAGCCACAGAAAAAAAAAATAATCTAAGAATTTAATGTCTATACCACCAGGTAAAAGAATACACCAAACAGATTTGAAAAAAAGTTAGGCGCGAATGTTTTTTTTAATGTTGTACGATACTGTACTATTGGTTTATTTACAAATGAAATAGTATGGTTCGGCGAAATCAGTTCGTTTTATTTCATGGCAAGTTTGAGAAAAGCACTATACAAATCTCGGCGAGAAACAGGGTTACAGGCCGCGTATTCCTATCTGGCCTCAGTTCCTTCGGCCAGATATATCTACTTGCCCTGTAACCCTTCGTTTCCAGTCCTCTATAGTAATGTACTATTAACACCTACTTACCTATAACAGGATTCAGCATAAAAGGTCTTATTTTGAAATCGACAAATTACGTTTCAAACTTATTTTTATCAAAAACTAACCGTAGACAATTTTTATTATCTTGTATTGTGTTTAGGAACCTACGAGTACCTACATTTTACACATAAAATATAATCTAACTAAAGAACTATACCATCATCATGTATGTTATAACATGTATAATATTAATAATATATCATCTCCTCACAAGGATTACATGTCATTTATTGATAAGGTTACCCTTTACTTGGGATGAAATAGGTAACTATAACGTAGGTTATAGTTATTTAAAATCTTTCTTGTAGTTTATTAGATCCTTAAAAGTAAATAATGCTTAGTAATTACCTACTAAATAAAAAGGAATGTGATGCGCGGTGATACTGATTATCCGTATTTATCAATTTTTTTTGTTGCCTAACAACCCATTTGACTTAATAATTATACATTACGTATTTTACTTTAACAACTGTTTCGTGAGCACTGCTAGCAGGCAGTACATCTCGTATCCTCTAGCCCCTCTAGGTAAGGGGTAGCTTATGTGCTTTCACAGGTCTTTTCCCACAATACGTTACAACGATAATATATAACATTAAAATAGTTTTAATATTTGAGCTGTTCTCCGCGGGTCCAATACAATAATGCCTTTAGGGCGCTGTTCGGTCTGCCGCGTTTCTGCCGCGTTTGCTGAAGCGCGAGTAGACAGTTTTGGTGCCGTTCTGCATAAAAATAATACGCGGCAACTCCAACAGCCTCTTGAGCAGCGTGGAGTGAGTGCTCAATGATGCAACACTTTATTAACATACTATGTCCGTTGTTTACTAACATAAATAGTTTAAAGAAATAGTAATTAAGATAAATAACTACCTACTAGATGGATCTTGTTGGCTGAATAAATAAATTGTATTTTTATAAACACCGTACCAAAAGGCACAACAGAGACATTCAGAGTATTCAAAATGATGTAAATAAGGGTTTTTAGAGTATTCTATTTTTTGATATTCAATACCTTAAATTGAAAATACAATGTAACTTCAAATGGTATTTCATTTTAAATCTGCCTGTATGACTCTAACATTCATCTAGATCATCATCATCATTGTCCGCAGCCCATTATCGCCCACTGCTCAGCATAGTCCTCTCTTCGATCCCAGCTCTCTGCCAATCTAGCCCAAGATATCATCAACCCATCGCGCTGGTGGGTGACCGACGTACATTGTTATATACGTCTATAAGATTTAAGATCGTGAACTTATAGTAAAATCAAACATGCTGTATTAGAAGACACTTACATTTAATGCCCCCCAGTGGGAATGCCTCATGGAATTTGCGAATAATGTTCAATTAGAAAAACATATTTGAATGAGCTGATAGATCATAACATGTTTATTAAGATGGTGTGAAAACCTGAAAATTATCAAACAATTGCATTGTTATTCTTCTCAGATAAGAAACATAGATTTTTCTGAGTTTTGCCGTCAATTTTAACAAGTGAATTGCAAATAATTTGATTATGGTAAGTTGGTTGCTTTCAAGTTAATTTTAATTAAATAGAGCGATTAAAAATACATTTACTTATAATAACCTACGACCTAATGATCTGTAACAAAAGTAGAAGAGCGGTGCTCTCTTATCACAAGTATCTTGCATACTTAAAAAGAGGCGCCAGCGCAGTTTATGTAACTAAAAACTTTAAGATATCGAATAAATATTTTTTTTTTTTTTAATTTTTTTTTACTTATTATGCTTATTAATTGTTACTTTTCACTATTATGTTGTATGAGATTGCCATGGAAGCCTCGAAGTTGATAAACATTATCATCAGCATCTACAATCATTAGGTACATATATTATTATTACGTTACCCAGTTTCAGCTGAGTCGAGTTGTCAATTGCAGAACTGTAATTACTCGGACAATGGATTATGAACATAATTGCATGACAAATTCATTACAAGTCCACGATTACAATAAATTCCATGATTAACTACTATCAAAGAGATTAATTATCGATAATAACTATTAAACGTTCAGCTAGTAAAATAAAAACAACACAAATAAATTGTCTCGAAATACAAACCAGAGGATGTAAACTGAAGTACTCCGGTGACCTTAAAACCAAATAATATTGCAGATATTTGAGAAGTACAATATCTATTTGAAGAGGGAGCAAGTTTACGGGTCGCCGCGCTCAACTCTATATTATGATAGTTGAAAGCTTTTCGCTTAGAGAAAACTATACCCGGATAACTTTCGCTTACCTCAAACGATTTACTTTTTAAATTGCTTTTTTTAATGTTATAGGAAATAAAACAGCACTGTCTATTAAGCATAAATGTATTCCCAAATTGAACCGTCGCCGCTGTCGCAGACAGTTTGTCCCAGATATATGTATAATAGTTATTCCAGATGGAAGTTATTTTTGCAGTTCGTTGAAGTTATCCCGGCTTCGAAGTTAAAGTCGGGTTGGGTCATAAATTGTGTCGGGAGCGTGAGCAGCGTAGGCACGTCGATGTGGGAGCGAGTGCGAGCCAAGTGGAGAGATCGCTGCCGAATCTCTGTAGGAATGCTCCGTGATTTAACCCTCGCTAAGCCAGCGGCTGTCACTGGCGAGATATATCACGCGTTCTAATTACAGATATTGCAGATGCTTACCTAAATGATTGCCTCGTGTGATGCTCATTTCAACAATTGATGCTCTATCATTTATTACGTTTGCAAGATCTGGTCGGCCAATTCGACGGATGTATTTATTAATAAACCAGGAGGTAAGTCAAGCCAAGCTTTGTTTTACCCGTCAGTACAAGAAAATATTGTCCGACAACTAAATATATTGGTTTTACTATTATCAAGCATAATTTAGGTACATATTAGTATTCAAATAATGCGAGTGTGTGGCTCGGCAAGAGTTAGTGCAAACCCCTGATTATTCAGTGATATGTAGTTATACGGTGATAGGATCATTTCTCATATTCCAACAGTTTCCTCGTCCTTTTATTGGCCTGAACAATATTTATGATCTGGCAATGATGTGGTGTCATATGATTTCAAGGAATAGCATACCAAGTAGGTAACTTAGTTAAGACACAATTTTATCACTAAATAAACAAACTGATTTCTCCTAGATCCCATCATCAGACCCCGACTTGGTTCAACGAGACCATCTCGGGGTTATATTATACACGTTCGATAAAAAAAACCGTTCTCATTCGCAGAGATATCGAGTAATATACAATTATACATACGAGTACAAAAAAGTATAATTCAAAAACAGTCAAATTGAGAAAGTCCTTCTTTTTTGAAGTCGGTTAAAAACTTACTATCACCGAATAACAAATAAGTATATTATAGCCGAATAGTTAATAAGGTTTGCCCTATCGTCTAACTATTCAAAATCACTGACACGCTACCAAATCATTGTGTTATTATTTATTAAAATATTTATTTATAACTAACGATAAAGTGAACAATTTATCAAAACAAATGAAAGTATACTTTATTGTTACTTTATGATTACACCTTTACTTTGTTGTCACTTTTAATGTACGTGTATAATCTTTTTCCTTCGTCGTTTCACGGAAACGTCCCACCACACCACACATTGCCGTCTCAATGAACTTATCCACTGTATCTGCACTGAAGCTAGACAGAGATACATTCGGACATTTCCTTGAAGATACGAAAGAAAAGATTGTTCACTACATCTGTACATGGCAACTCGATGTTACATGGATGATAAGTTGTTTAGGAGGTACGATACCGAGCAGATCGATACAAACTTTAATTTGCAACAAACATAATTTAAATAATTATTCAGAAGGTATATAATTTATCTACAATCAGTGTAGATTGTATACTGGCGTATACATACGTATATTGTATTTAGACAATATATAAATACAGGAAAAAATAAATCCATACAAAATAATTCGGCCCGCAGTATAATACAACACACTATTTAAACGCTTGATGATAGGTGATTTCAAAAGCAGATGACATACGTAACTGGCATAATTATGTTACACTGCTACTCCAAAATCTTGTAAAAACTGTCGGGTCTTAATTAACAGTAGGTAACTCGAAAAAAGGAAGTCTAATTAACTCTGCAGCTTCTAAACACGGTATTATTAGAAAACACTTAAAACCTCATTCTCTATCTGCCCTAACTCCTTCGCTCCACCGCATCACTTTAATAGCGCAGATGAAGCGGGTAAACAAAATTTAGCAGTGCCTTAGATTACAGCACACAGGGGACAGGCTTCACGGCGTCGGCTTCGGCTAATTGCGACTAGCTCCACAATGATTTATGCTATCTTGTCGCTTGCTAGTTGCACACCATAGATGCGCACAGAAGGTCAACTTTGTATGGCGCGTGGTTTTTTAGGGACAAGATATTTTCTAAAAAAGAAACGTCTTCAACCGCTTAATGCAAATGTATGACTTATATGATTTTCTCATCGATGTCATTATCAAAACAGGGGGGTTACCATGACGTACTAATGAGATTCAGTTTAGGTTCAGGGAAAAGGACAGAGATATACTTCTCGTACAGCCTTGCCCCTTTCTCTTTACCTAAACTGAATCGCATTAGTACGTCATGGTGGCTACCATGGACCAAATTAAAATGGGACTTCAAATAAAAAAAGAATTTTTAAAATCGGTTCACGCAGTCGGAAGTTTTGAGGTAACAAACATGAAAAAAACATACAGTCGAATAGGAAACCTTCTTATGAAGTCGGATGAAAATTACTTAGGTACTCATTATTTTGAATTCATGGTCCAAAGTGCCAAAAAAGAATAAAAATGCATAATTTTTCTCAGAGGACTAGCATGCAAGATGGGGAAAAATTCCAGAAAGCATAGCCAATATGCCAATTGTTAACGCTCAGTCGTGAGATAGTCACGAACGAGACGTAACTGTCTTAGTCGCACTAATAATAGTAACAGAAAGATAAACGCTACACTGCTGAGCGATATCGATTGGCATCTTGACTACGCAGCTCAGGTCTGCAGTTCCTATACTATTACACCACTGACGAGATCCCGAGGTTTCTACAAAAATGACGATTTGATTTTAGAAATTTTGTGGTGGTTTCCCTTGGAAAAGATAATACAATATATTCAGTATGACTATCATGCAAGTTCTTGTTATTTAGGATACAGGCTGATATATTATGTCCCATTATTGTTTTTTTATTTTTTTATTTCAGGATAAATGCAATGAGATTAAGGTAGGTAATAGAGTTCTGACGGAATGAACAACCGGCCATCGTCGTACAACTACCTATGACATATAACGTCTATGTACGGAGTAGGTAGAAATACGTTGTTAAAAATATTAAGGTAAAAGCTTTCATTGAAGGCATTAAGTACTGCTGCTCTTAATGCTATTATTGTTGAAGTATCCTTTCCATTGTAATCGTATTTTCTCGAAAGTATCCGAATTAATATAATTAATATACCTTCCTCATGCTCAATAATCTTGAGCCAATTCAAACGCCAATGTAAATTCCACGTTTCTGTGAAAATATTATCGCAAAGGGTTATTCATTACATCTTTGCAAGTAAATAATCCAAGAGATTTTCCAATTTAAATGCCTGTCCTAAGCGAATGATCGATGTTATACTGTGACCCAAAAGGAAACCCAAACTTCTAAACCACATAAATTCACATAATGTATGAGACTAGTCAGAGTAAATCCGATCTAGACCAATTTCAAGTTTTTGTAATCGTGAAATGAAATTTTATTTTTTGCCCGATTTTACACCAAAATATATATTTTTTTTAATTTGTAAGAAAATATATGTCTCAAACAATTTACAGTATGTTATTTTAACACCAATAATTAAGTCATCATATAATCCCAATAATAATACCTACTTACTTTCTGCGCGGCAGTAAAGTCGTAGTCTTTTTCTCTGACTTTATGAATACGCTGTCGTGAGTCAAATATTTTTTATTACTGATTGTAAGTAAAGCTTAACATTAAGATCATAAGATTATACGTATTAAAAAACATATCCTATTTAAATTTGTTTGCCCACCTTTATTACTCAGCATTCTCCTATCCTATAGTACCTACATAAAGTGGTTCTTCTGAGTTTTTATATAGCATGTTTGCGCTAGTTGGCTTGCTTGAGCCCGCACTATGCGCGATTATCTCGGCGAGAGACTCGCGAGATTTATTGCGTTACGAGTATGTGTTTACAGATACCTCTTATGTTGGAAATTTCCCACTAGCATAAACAGACTACTCATAAAATAAATAGGTTAGTATTACATAAATACTTCCTTAATCTACAACAGTCCACTGCTGGAGATAGGTATCTTCTATTATTACTATTACATATTATCTCAATTTAGTAGTAGTAGTAGAGGAAGATAAAGGCATTGTCATGACATTTTAATTAAAAAACAGTAGCCATGATAATAAAAGTTAGACAACTCAAAGTAATATTTAATAATGGCATCTTGGCTACGCACCCTGTAGCCGTACCATGAGATTGCGCGGCGTTATCAACTAGTAAACTATCTAAGCGGCTCGCTCGCGCCAGTACGCGAGTACGAACGGGATGGATAGAACCTAACCGCGCGTTAATAATATAGCGGCATTTTATGGTAGGGCTACTGTTGTGCCATTATTTAAGTTTATAGAATCTTTAAAACAAAACTATTTCGAACTTAATCGGTTCAACCATTTTTAACACATTGAGCGCTGGGAACTCCCGAGGGGAGCTCTCTGTGGGAGGGTTCACACTGTTGTGGCACAATTCTCTTATGAATAATTCTATATGACATAAACTATGTAGCCATAATGGGCTTTGTGCAGAAACTGTTGTGGCATACTCAACTTTAACATATTATTTCGTTGTGGCAGATTTCGAGTTGTTCGAATATTATACGAGCATAATTTCCATGCTCCTATTTATGATGAGGCATAATCTGGATGTACATAAAAAGTATCGGCATAGTTTGTTTTAGTATAACAGAGAAGGAATAATTACAACGTCTCAATATAATCGAGGTAGTAGTAATATTCTGCATGTTACTTACTGTGTTACTGAGCTGAGTACTTACTAGGTTGCTAAAAAAAAATAACCTAATCTACGAGTATTATACTCGTAGGTTAGGTTATTTTTTTTTAACAAAACCTTCGGGGGCAGATCCGACTCGTATAATACGAGTCGGATCTGCCCCCGAAGGTTTAGTTCGCTCGCTTCGCTCGCTCACCTCAGAAATATTCACCCTCACAACAAATTCTGCCTGACGAAAAATGCAAGATATGTCTCGAAAATGTGGCTATATGTCAAAAAATATGAAAATCTAATCTCTGTCTTAATACACTCTGAGTAAATAATAATATGCCAAGATAGTTTCGAGCAAAATAATGTTCGAAATATTGTTATTTATGCCAAGTGATGTTTCTGCCTCATTAAGATTATGCCAAAATAGATTATGCCAAGTCTGTTATGTCCTAAGCGTTTTGGACAAAACAATTTATGCTAGATAGAGGGAACCCCTATGCGAGGTCCATTTTCGCTACAAAGCGGAAAAATCACGGGATCTGCTACGAGCGTAGCGCGTAGCACTCGTTGACAATGAAAGTGACGGAGCCCTACTCCGAGCATGGCCCTACATCTCTTGCCCTGTTTTTTTCTATTCTTAGTTATGTACTGTGCTGTGGTGTACTAATCAATTAATTATAAATAAGCGTTGAATTCTTTTAGATATTCAAATATGAGATTACAATCACAAGCTCACATTAGCAATTATATCAACTTGATCAAACCTAAACCTTGCACTTGCTGTTCAAAAACACAGACATTTGTTCCAGTGTATTTTGACAACCTAATGGGTTACCTTAATCAAGCGTGCATTATTCAGTCGCTATAGGCGTATTGGATGTTATTTATTTAGACTCAGCTTGTGCTCGCCTAGTTAAATCTAGACCAATTGGTTCCGACAAATTTGGCAGCCCCGAAATAGGTGGTAAATCGATACGATGTCAAAGCCGGTTCAGGAAATTAAATGTATTCATTGCAGACATTTTGATTTATTCCTATTCAGCCGCCCCAAATCACTTCTATTTTGGTCGTTTTCTATCTGAGCGTGTCATAATGCTTACCTATTTGATTTATATAGGTACAGGTATATTATATAGGTACTCATGGTGATTATCGTTGGATTATTAATACAAAAATAAATTAACATTATAGTGAGCTGTAATATCTGCGTATTAAACTAAATTCACCGTCAGGAATTGAGTCAAAATTGAAAATTTTACTTGGATACTGAAATTCAGCATTTTGCATTACTAGATGTTGAATGAATAACTTCACTAATTGAGCTGTAGAGACTTACCTGTCAGTAACGGACTCTACACTATTACGCAGTTTTCGATTTTTTGAAATGAGATGAAATGAAATGAAATAAAATTTATTTACGACAAGCACAATGAACATATACACATCTTACAAATAAGCACACGAAATTTCGAGCGTATAATTTTATCAATTCAACTCCTTAAAATTTATACTAATTTGATAAACGATATTTAAAGAGATGTAGATGCTGCGATGGGTGTGCGGCGTTACGCGTGCTGACCGCATTCGGAACGAGTACATTCGTGACAGCCTCGAAGTCCGTGACGTAGCGGAGCAGCTTCAAGAATGCCGTCTTTGGTGGTTTGGTCACGTTTGTCGTAGGCCACCTGGTAGGTTACATATGCCTTAACCTAGCCCTTGACAGCCCCCGACCCCGCGGCAGACCAAAGAAGCGATGGCTAGATGTCGTGAAGGCTGACGTGAGTGTGAATGGGCTTATAGTAGTATATGCCCAGGATCGCGCAAAGTGGAGGAAATGTAGCAGGAAAGCGAACCCTGGCAAAGGTTGGGATAATGCTAGGTAGAAGAAGAAGAAGAAACGATGTTTAAAATTAAGAATTTGAAACAACAACTGAATCAGCCATTGATTTTAAAACTAAAAACTTAAAAATCGCTTCTCAAACCTTTCAAAACGATTGATGTTGACTACTAAAATTTAGAGCGCTTGAAACTCAAAAATCGCTGAGGTTCACAATATCAGAAAGTTTCAAAAATTTTGCTATAATCCCGAAGATAAAATATACCTACACTCTGATGTACTTTAATGTTTTATACTGATTTATCCTTAAAGAAATCCCACATACTTTGACTCGTGCGAAAATAAATGTTTGAACATATTTTCTTAAGATTTTTGCAGTTCTACTAAATGAAATGTCAAATACACTGCTTCCTTGGCAATGTGAGGGTCAAAACAAAGTATTTAATTAAATTTCGACAGTTTCCCTATAACGAAGTGAACGTTACGGACCGGTGAAAGACAGCTGTTGTTGTGAAGTCGGTTCTTCCAACTACTGGAATTAAATGGTAGCTCGGAAACTTGTTCCTTTGTTTTGGCTTCCATTATGTACATATGAACATACGAGTAAGTGGCAGCAACTTGTATAATACATGTACTTACACATACTTATACATTTTGGACGTTAATGATCATATTCGCCATTGCTGATTTATTTCAATAATGAAAATGAATTCTACATACATAGAATAAAATAAATTGACTCGCGTGGAAAGGATTTACGTTCACAAATATTGATAATTTCTATAATATTTTAAAATACTAATAAAATACTTCTTAGAGGTTTTCCTGTAAGCAATACCTAACTAACGTAACTATTTCCTGTAATGTCTGCAAAATATAAAACCCAGTAGTTTCAGAGATCAGCGGGGGGGGGGGGGGGGGGGTTATATTTCGCCTGTTTTTTAATAGGTTCGTAATTATTTACCTTAAAATCATAAACTACATATACTTAAAATCCTCACACTAAGCCCTTTCATATGATATTAATATCACATAATATAATATATAGTTTGCGTAACTTTTAATTTATTTTTTCAATTTACTGCCATAAGTTGTCCTCATGTTTAAAATTATTTTTTTTACGTTTCCTGTCCATCGTTTGTTTTGGTTTTGTCACCAGATTGCACATGTGTGCCAAATTTCAACTCAATCGGTCGAGTAGTTTCGGAACAAATCCGCTGTAGGACTCTGTTCTAACAGAAGGATAGATAGACAGGCAGACACGCGAGTTGCTGTCACGTTCTTAACTAGTATATGAATGCGAAAGTAATGTATGTCACGATTAATGACAAACGTCGAACCATCTTACCACCACCACCAGACCCACTAGTGCTGCTGACGATGAGTTATAAATTAAACTCACTCACTTTGGGCCACCCAATGATTAGAATCACCTAACTGGAATTTTACCTATTTACTAGGTACTCACACGTTTTAACTACAATTCCGTTACTTTCCACCTACAGTATAAACACATCATTCAAACGCATCGCAAAGCGTCAAAACATTTTATATATCCGTACGACGAATTGGCAAGGCTTATGTTAGCGATTACTCGATACGTATGCCAGTCTATAGTGCTCATCATAATATAGGTACCTGTACTATGTGTTTTCAAGTATCTTGGGTTTTACTCACGTAAAGCATTCTATCGCGCTCGCACTGATTTATTGGAGCGAGGGCGATGGCCTGCTTTATATGTTAAGTAAAACCTAACATAACCTATAGGTACTTGGTACTTGCCATGGTACGGCTACTGGGTGCTTAGAGAAGATGCCAATCGCTGATGCTTAATCGTCAATCGTAAACGAAAGGCAGCTAACTGTCTTTGTCGCATTAATATGAAAGAGAGATAGAGAGGAAAAACTACGATACGCTACTAAGCGTTAGCGACAGCTCATGGTAGGCACACTGATTATCGGAGCGAGCGTGAAACACTACTATACGACCATTACGTATCAGGTAAACACTTACGTAAACGTTACTTGCCAACTCGTGGTATGGATACGGTACATTGTAGATACCTACAGTATTGAGTGCAATAAGTGCATCATATGCATAGTGCGCATAGTACAATCACATCTAACAAAAAGATGTAAACATTTGTGGACGTATTTCCGAAGAAGGATTAAAATATTGATCAGTAGGTACCAATACTAAGGCCGGGATCGCTTTAAAAAACCGCCCGCGGGCTTTGGCCCGCTGTCGTCTGCGAGCGGTGTTTTAAAACTACCCCAGCCTTAGACAAAAGATCCCAATGGGTCGAAGTGTATCCGTAAGGGCCCCACCCCAGCCTTAGACGCAATACCCGTATTCATTGTAATTTTATTTTGTATTTGGTAATAGGTATACATTTTTTTTCACGTTCTAATCGTGAGTGAGTGCGCAATTGGAGTAGGCGCTAAACTGACACATAACACGATAAACGATAAAAACTCAAGAATCATAGACCTATCAGTGTACCTACACGGTTGGCTGCAAAAGTGCATATCCATTTTATGGATGAAAATAATTATGAATTGGGAACGAATTTCTGCAGCCAATACGTAGTACATAAACAGAACACGCCGCACCGCAACGAGAATTAATAGTGAGAGTCAGTAGTGAGCTGGTGTCTTTATAGCTGCTGTTAACCGGCAAATGTCTAAATGCACGTGGAATACAGATGTATTCATTATACAATTTTTTTAAGATTTTCAGAACAGCAATGTAGCTGTGAACATTTTTATGTTAGTTATGTCATCCGCTTTTGTACTTATACTTACGCTTAGGTACTTGTCAACGAGCATTTGAATCTTATGTGTTAAATTACATCGTTTACTCGTACTTTTATTTGTCATTTACAGGGTCGTGAACACACCTACCTGGCCCTACATTAAAGATGTCAAGATAAGTCTATATTAGACAATATACATACTATATATATATTCCCTATAAACGGCCCTATCCCTATGCCCGGATGGGCATACACGCAGTGCGATTTTGGAATTTTAAGACACCTCGTGTATACAAGCCGTAATGAAACACATGGCTGCCAACCTAATTTTAAATGTCATTTCTGATGAACAGTAAACCATAGAGGAGCTTCCTTTTTAAATTTTGACGTCTCCCGCCTGACCTTGATTATTAATAAAATTGTGTTTGACTAAGAATATTTCTCAAATTTACAATTTTATTTGAAAATAAGTGTGTGGTCGTAGAAAAATTAATATTGTAATTTCGCCTCAAATTGTTACCCACGCCACTCACCTTGACCTCTCTTAAACAAGGGTTGAATAAAAAACTATTTTCACTGTCATTTAAAGTAAAAGTTATCTACCTGTAATTATTACGTGTTGCAATAACCCTTTTAAGAGATTCGCCCGTATTAAATATACACTCTGTATAAATACTATGCCCTAAAACTCTTTGAAAGTTCACATCAAAAAACTTCATATCATTCTTCTACATCGTGATAGTTACATAAGTCATGACATTACTTATAAATCCCGTGTCTTAAATTGACCTTCCGCACTCTATTTGACAAAGGAAAGTTTCTGAAGAATTCACAAGTTTAATATGGGACAATATTTTTTTTGTGTCGGATTTCACGAGACTTTGAGGGCAAGTCTAAAGTAGTAAATACTCACGAAAAAGTACATACGAACGTACGTATACATGTCATATATTTAGGTAGTCATAGAATTATTACTCTATCGACTTTAGGCTTCCAAAATGGATTTTTTATGTTGTAAATGCTTAAATCTTATAATACATATATTATGTCTATCGCAAAGAGAAGCTACGTTCAGAGCGCGGCTGAACAATGTAGATACTCGTATCTGTAAGAGTTTTCTTAGTAAAAGTAGATCGTAAGACATTGTTTCCCGTTTAGCCTCCCCGCAGACCCAGGAGGATCTCCACATTCATTATAAAATATTGTCTAAATAGTAAAGTTGTCGTGTATTATAAAAGCACTATTTATGTATACCTACCATATACCTACACAAATTATTACTGCTTACACAATTGTTTGGTATGATTCATCCAAACGCAGCCAGCATTATGGGAACCCTTCCGCAAGAGTCCGATCTTGGTGACCTCAACTAAATTGTTTTTAATGTTTATCATTTTCATATAGGTATTGTTTTTATATATTCTTTGTTATAAAATCACCCATTTTGTTTTGAGAAAAATAAAACTACTTACTTATGCCGCTATTTTCTGCAGTTTATGATCCCAGCGACTTTTATTCCAACGAAGAAAATAAATAGTGTAAACAGGTATTTTGTTCTGAATCCTGAACCCAGCATCAATGTTTTAGCTATTTCGATGGCTTTCTAAATGAGATTAAATACAACCATCAATAGATATCTTGGTATGAAAGAATATTGTAATTATTTTAGCCCTTAGCTTAAAAACATTAAGTATTTTTTTAAACTAATTTGTATCATAAATATTGCAGTCAAGTATTTGCATAAGTAACTGCTGCAAAATTGCTCCATTATTGAATTAGTTGCTAAAACAAAACTGATTTACTTCGCCAAAGCTCGTTTTGATAGTATTTACTTTTCGGAAACAAGTTTCCAATATATAACTATATTAGTATCGAATAAAGTCGACAGCAAAATCGACAGGAATAGAATAAAGCGAAGCAATTTGCTTTGAGCTCTGGTACGGGGATTAAGCACGATGCCCGGGAAACGTCTGGGGCTAAAATCACAATGAGAATCATAATATACAGTTGAAAGCACAAAGCCCCACTTTAGCCAAACTGAGTTTTGTGAATTTATTAAGGGAGTGATAAAACATTTCTTGAATTTTGCGTCGGGCCTAACTGACGCCTTTGTCAAATCACGATTGCCTTCCATCGACGAGACAAGGAAAAACCGGTGTATTTTGGAAAAATATTTACTCTGTACATATTTACATTACCTAACATGGCTGAGATACATAATAGAAACATAATAGTAGCAAATACATTATTAAATTTTTGCAAATAATTCAACATACAAAGAAGTTGCTTATGCATTAAACAGGGATAAAAACATTTTTTAATAAATCTGTAACAAAACAATACTAGTACCCTTCGGGAATCATATCACTACACCCTTATTTTATAAACGATGACATTAACTAGTAAATGCTACATTTAGATAAAACTGTAATATCTACATCTTGACCTAGAATTACAGCTAATTCGTATAGTGGTACTTACAAAACTTTAATTGAACTACAGTTACAGTCTGTCAAAATGCAAACTTTATCATTAAAATTGCGTTAAAACTATGTACAGTATCTACATAACTAATTGTGACACCATCACCTGAAAATGAGAGTCCAGAGAATGGCGAGGATGTATGCATGTGTATATTTGGGCTGGGCATCGCTGGAGAGGGCGCTAGCGTGGCACTCGGCCTCGTCGGCGCGCAGCTGCAGCAGCGGCACGCGGCGCCCGAGCTGGTCCTTGCATGTGGCGCCGCGCACGGCGCGTCGCAGCTCTGCGCCTGCTTCGTTCTCCTGCAGCCAGCGCCGCAGCCACGCCCCCAGCCACGCCAACTCACACTCGCACCGCAGTGGGTTGCCCGTCAAAATCAACCCACCTGCCGACAAATAATTCATGTCCCTTAATATAGAACTGGACCATCCGGGTCACTAATCAATAGTCAGGTGACTCAAATTGGGTCATTTCCAATTTTGGAGTCAGTATACTTTCATAAGTCTGGATCCAAAACTAGCAAAGCATCGCAAAACGTTTTGCTGATTTCGAATTATATGGCTACGTAAAGCAATATAGATACGTATCAAATAAAATAGGTCGGTAAAGGGAGAAGGTCGGACACATGAGTGATCTTATAAAGATTCCCATGTTTTTCCTTTTAGCAAACGCAACTCTAAAAGGATACTTTTGTTTCAAAGATATCAGTCAATATTTTCGACTTTTACTCGTTTCCGTCTCCCTGTTTACAATTTCTTTCGAGATACGCTTCCTTGAATCCATTTTGCAGGAAACGAATATTAAAATTTTGTGAATAATCTATGTCTCTCCAAGCAAAATAAGCTTGGCATTAAAATCGGGAATAGGTTCGGCAACAGAAAAATTGGTGACATTTGAATAATATTTAAGAAAAATTGTGAAATTCAATTTAACGTAGACCTTGAGAATTACTTTCGTGTCAAAAAAATTATCATGAGTCAGAATTAATCATATTCTAAATCAATGCATAATGCAAAGTATTATGCGTTAATTAAGATCCGGTTATATACTTAAAAAAAAAAACTTAGTCATTAAAATTATATACGTATTGAGAAGCAGCACCAGCAGATAACGCGACTGAAATACACGTCAAGTATGACTTACATGATTCTGCGTCCACGCCGCGCCAGACCGCCACAAGCCAAACTATCCGTCATTAAAGCTGGCCTAAGATGATGCCTCACGCTTTTTATAACAAGGTGATGGTCCGGTGCGGCGCGGACGCGCAACGTATCTAACCTACATAATTCACTATGATGGCCAATTTAATTAAAAATATATTAGTATAGTTCGAGAAATATAAATTGAATGTTTATTTTTACTATAATGTAGGTAGAAAATTACCGATTTATATTTCTCGAACTATACATAAACATAGACAAGCTGGAAAAGCTATGCTCACCTGATAATAGCTTAGTTGCCACGTGACTCCAGCTTGTAAAGTTTGGGTAGAAAATTGCAGGATTTAGTGATGTGAGCTGATTATAGCTCAAGTCGAGGCCAAGCTGAGGTATCTGTCCCAGGTGCCGCATCAGCGCCGTCGGCAGCTTTGCCAGAGACGTAGCTGTTATCCTGACAAACATTTCTTGACTGCCCGAAAAGGGCTCGAAGGCGTCGTCTAATACTTTCCGCAACTTCGGTCCCCGAATTTCCAGGTAACGAATATTTCTTGCGTCAATTCCGTGCAGCTGATTGTCCATTACATCATCAGTCCAGTGTATAATCAACTTGTAAAGGGAGGGAAGGGACGAAGTAATATTAGAGATTCGGAAAGTGGAATGGTTTATGGTGGACCACGTCTGTATGCTCAGCGATCGCAGAGACATTAACGGCCGGAAGGAATCTTGGTCAACTATATCTAAATACTTGAGCCCGTTCATATTTAAATGAGATAAGTTGCTCAGCCATTTAAAACTACTTGGCGAGATTTTTATTATAGGGTTAAAAGAAATATCAAGACTATTTAAATTATTTAAGTGCGACCACATCTTTGGCACCAGAGAGGTAAGACGATTATGACTAATGTCTAAGTGGCGAAGATTCACTAGCCGTTTAACATCAGTCTCCTTAAAGCTGTTAATTAAATTTGAAGTTAAATTGAGAGTCGTTAAATTTGTCAATGGTAAATAAGGCACTGATTTTAAACTTATATTTGCAAGATTCAAATGCCGCAAGTTAGGAAGGTTGTGGAACAACTCTTTGAAGTTTGCTTTTATGAAATTAAAGCTCAAGTCGAGCTGACTCAAACCTCCGAGACAGGAAAAAGTGTTATCGGATAAAACTGTGAGTAAATTGTGACCTAAGTTCAGACTTAATAAAAACTGAGTGTTGCGAAATATGTTGCTATCTAAATATTCTATTCGGTTGTAGGATAAGTCTAGATACCTGAGAGTGAAGCCAATCTGAGAGAGAGCAGTGCTCGGGAATATTGAAATCTCGTTAACGCTGAGATCTAGATGTTCGATCATAGTATTCTTAAAAACATCTCTAGGAAGTAGTCTTAAGTTATTGTGGTCCATTTTCAGGTATCTTAATTTATTTAAATTGCTGAATTGCTCAACAGCCAGCTGAGAAATTAAATTATGAGAGAGGTCTAATATTTGTAACGAAAACAAATCACTAAAAGACTTTCTTTTAATTGAGTTTATACTGTTCTTATGTAAATCTAGTATCTCCAAATGAGCAGCTTGGCCAAATGCTTCACTCGAAATATGCATAATTTTATTATGCGAAAGAATAATTTGTCGTATTGTAGACTCAAATACAAGGAAGATATTATTTGGCACTTCATGCAAATCATTGTGGGAGCAGTCGAATATATTTACGGATATTGCGGAATCGCCATCAATGCTTCGAATATTATTCCTACTAACGTTTAACGTAAACGTAATATCGGCATGAGAAACGTTGAGAAACGAATCGAGCGGAAGGTACGTGAAGTTGTTACCTTGGAGCTCTAATATTTCTAGTTTCGGCAAATTAGCAAAGGTATCCGGCTCCATCGAATCGATTATGTTCCCTGCCAGAGATAAATATCTTAAGTTCGGCAAGTTGGTGAAACTGTGCTTAGTTAAGTTATTGATTCGGTTATAAGATAAATCTAAGTTTCTCAAGTCAGGCATATTTGTAAATGTTCGGCCTCGAATCGAACTGATAAAATTATACGAAATTCTTATACTGTTTAGAGCCAAGGAAACATTTTGATGATGGTCATCAATAACTATATCTACAATCCTATTATAGTCTAGATTTAAATACTTTAAATATGGCAATAATGCTATGTCTGTCAATCTTAGGATATGAAAATCATTATTATCAAAAGAAAGCCAACTAAGATTCACAAGACCCTCATCTATCTCAAACGGAAAATACCCACTAAACAGTGTAGAAGACGACTCTAAGACATGCAAGGAGCTAGTAACGTTCGAAAAAGATTGCGGATGAACGTAGTACAAGTCGTTGAAACTCAAATTAATTTCTTTTACTGGCATACTAGCCGGGAAAACGTTTTTATAAATCTGTGCAATTCTGTTTCCTCTCAAATTGATAGTCGCTAGAGCAATAGCCCAGTCCCGGAATTCGTCGGGCATCAAATTAGATATCCTGTTATAGCTTAAGTCGAGGTAACGAATAGAACCCGGTTCGAGTGTTTGAAGCGAGGACGGCATGGCAGTTAAAAAGTTGCCGGCCAGAGAGAGCGTCTGGAGGCGGGCGGGGAGGGGCGGGGACTCCTCCAGCTGGTTGTACGCCAGAGATAAATGACGGAGGCGCGCGACCTGCGCTAGGCTGTCCGGCAAGTAGGACAATTTGTTGTGCTCTACTTCCAAATGCTCCAATGAGTTTTTCAATGATAAAAATACATCATTGTAAATAGACTTAAGATTATTGTACGAAATAGACAATTTTTCTACACGATTGTTAGCATAAATTAACTTAGGTACTATTGTTAGTTCGTTGAGATCTAAAATAATTTGCCTAATTTGGATTTCTTGGAGTAAAAGTATATCGGTAGAGTCATTTAATTTATTGTTGCTCAAGTCTAATTTCTCTATTCTCTTAGTTTTGTTGTAAGAACAAGTAGAATTGTGGTCAAAGCTAACAAAATTATGACGTAATTGTATACCTTGTAGCCTAGGGAGATTATAAACTAAATCACAGGAGAATTTGTGTAAAAAGTTATTGGAGAGTTTAAGGAGGGTGAGGGAGGGAGGTAAGGAGTCGGGGCTGATGGATCGCAGCAGGTTGCCCTCGAGGTCCAGCTGCAACAGGCGGCGCAGCGCGGCCAGCGCGCGCGGCGGCAGCGCGCGCACTTGGTTGTTGCTCAGAGATAAACTCGTCAATGTGTCTTCTAAATGATGCCATCGAACTTCGGAATCAACATGCGCTACGTTGTTGCTAAAACAACACAAAAATTCAATTTACTACCCGCTGTGAGGAAAGATTTAATGGAATTTCTATCAAAAATGTTCGGACTTACTTCTGCAGATTCAACCAATTTAAAACTTTCAAATCTTTCAAGCCTTGTTGCGGTATTTCTGTGAAATCGTTGTATCCGAGATCTAAAGAGGCAAGTGTAACAGCCATGGAACTGGAAAGAAGAGAGTTTGGTTGTTAAAATATCTTTACTTTCGAATACTTTATAAATTGAAATAGCCAATTCAAAATCCAAAACAAAAGAAAATTCCGTACCTAAATGCATGAGGTTCGATGTGATGTAATTTGTTAGCTACTAATACTAAGGTTTGTAATTTTAGGCCATCCAACGCGCTTTCTGATAGGATCTCCAGGTTAGACATGCTTATATCCAAATGCTGTAACTCTATCTGAGGCCATTCTGAAAAAAAGTTATATAGTTAGTATTTGTAATTGAGATAGGGATGGATTATATTTTGTGGATAAAAACCTAGTAGATAAAGCTATATTTAGACCATAGAAAATATCTTTACAAATAGCATATTTTATATAGCAATAACACCTACATACATTTGTTAGTAATAAACTTGTCATAACATAATGTCAGTACAATCATATCAACAGCCAATTTCTAAATATTGGGTATTTAAATATTAGTAAATCTTTTGAAATATTTTGTTTGAAAAAAATTTGGTATCATTATGACGGCTACCGTAATTTGGTAGGTATTACCTAGATAGTTATGCCTGTTTGTGTTTATAAATGCATTTGTCTCAAAAATATTTGGTTACTAGGCATGGTTATCTATGTATTCAAATACAGGCTGGTGCACAAAAACAGTAATATGTTTTTGCAAACTTAATTTTAGGTATTGGGTATAACTACAGTAATTTGTCTTTGTTAACTCAATTAGATTAGTTAGCATAAACAAATTACTCTATTTATGCTTCGGCCTGTATAACTAACAATTAAGTGCACCACATGTTAATAAGGCAGTACCAACTTCTATTTTTAATTTATTATAAAAAAAGAAAGAAAGAAATCAAATACATTTATTTAAGGCTACAAATAATACCCACTCAGCATGTTGCCACGGTAAGCCATTACGCTAGTATTATACATTTGGAGCTTATTTAAATTTTAAGGCGGTTTTTAAATACTACAAACGGATTATCAGTATAAGGGCAGTCAATAACAAACATTCTGTGGTTTCTCGAAGAATTTAAAAATAAATTATTTTAATTATATGTATTATTTCAAATATTACTACGTAGAAACCTTTATGAGTTACACCCTGTATAAGTGTGATACCTATACATTAAGTCTTAATTGAGCCTTCCGTAGAATTAGCTTGATTTACATAGGATGATACTTATTTATTTTATTTAACAAAATTCGCCTTAAAAACCCTGATATTCATTTGGATAATTTACGACAAATTTATATGTTTGTTTGTGTAATCATTTCGTCTTGACGTAAGTTCCTTTAGATATACATCAAAGACATTCAATGACTTCTAACATCTGGCGGCCTACCCTGAACGTACAAAATCGTAAATTTCGAGCACCTGGTTATGTCACACAAATGAAGGTGTAATTGGAGTGACGTAGACAGATGCTCGAAATTTACAATTTACGTTGTTCGCGATAGGCCTATTAGTCAAAAAATAGATACAACTTGCCTTTACAATAAATTCGTCGGGCAGCAATACCTGAGTCAAAATTCTTTTCGTTGTCTTGTATCATAGCACTCTGTCACGCTGTTAGTTGCTGTTTTGACTCAGTATATAAAAAAAACTGGTGCACCGGTGTATTTCTTTTTCACGCTAGATTTTAATCCATACATCAGAAATTGAAAACAAAACATCATCTCATACAAAAATCACCATTGCGTCACGTTTTTAGGGATACAAATTAAGACAACGAAAATAATGTTGACGCACCTATCAGCAATATGGCCACATCTAAATACACGTAAGAACTCTGGTAGGGTAACACATGACCTGGGAATTATATTCGAATATATTATTATGTAATACGATGCTGTATATAGAATAGCCTGAATTAATACTTGTATTATGCTACATCTTAGAATATCTGGAATTGAATCGTAACTGCATGCATGAAGTACAGCCTCCATTTCGACAATGTAGGTTTATTATCAGTTTTAAACAAGCAAAATTGATAGAGCTAGGTTTCAGCCCAATAACAGAAAAACAAAAATATTATTTCGTATAATGCGAGACAATAATGAAATAGGTAGTGTATATGAAGGGTCCACGGAAAAAATAAGTCCAGTGCTTAAAAAAATCGTGGCAAATTATTCTTATTCTATTAAAAGTAAGATGGTTTTTCCTTCTATAATTTGAATTGACTAGACATGTTCTTTCCGTGGACCCTTCAAATGATGAATAGACTAAAAAGAAACTATAACTAGGTACCTACAACAGCAATTATTGCACAAACCATAACATATTGATAATTCATCAACCTCCAAATTTCCTTAGCTCAGAGTAGTCATCGCTATAATGCACAATTAAGGAAATGTCCTCACCGTTTTTAATATATTGTATGGACATAATTACTATATTGTGAAAATTGTGAAGTTAGTATATGTAAAACTCTATATTATAGTCTGTACGAGTATACCTACAATACAAGTCCCTCGTAGCAGAGTTGTATCTTTTTGCAATGATTACTTGATTAGTTTGAACCATGATAAGTCAGGTGAGTTAATTTTGTATAGGTG
>JALPQI010003862.1:0-65510 GCA_025490895.1 Thaumatotibia leucotreta | reverse complement strand
TTGGATGATACGCACTCGATCATGTACTGCGGGGCCATTGCAGCGTGCCGTGTTGCTCGAGTCAAGTTTCCGGACTCTGACCGTGCACCTAGGACCGCCGGAGGTGACCCCGCATGGCAGGTGCGGATCGAGCGACGTATCGACTCGTTTAGGACTCTCATTGCAAAGCTGATCTGCTTCAGGGGGGGCAACAACCGCCCCCGAGTAATGCGCTTTGTGAACCAGGCGTTCGCGGGAACGGGTATTGCACCCCGCGACTACATGGCCAACCTCACAGAGCGCATCGACTTTCTGAAGCAGAAGGTTTATGCATGGGCAAACCGTATTCGCCGCTACAGAGAGCGTGTGAATCGATTCCTGCAGAATCGCCTTTTCCAGAGTGACCAAAGGAAGGTTTACCGAAAGTGGGAGGAAACCGACTACCGTGTGTCCGACGCGCGGTTGCCGGATGCTACTGCCATGAGTGATTTCTGGCGTAGTATCTGGTCAGCGCCCGTCGGACACACCGAGGGTGAATGGATGACCGTTGTCGAACGTGAATGCGGGACCATCGAACCTATGGGGGCAGTTACCATCAGCCCCGATGACGTAAGTTGTGCTATCCGCACGACTCAGAACTGGAAAAGTCCTGGGCCGGATGGATTGCACAACTTCTGGCTAAAATGGTTTCGATGCTCGCACCCACGATTGGCAACGCAATTCCAACAAGCCCTCGAGCTCGGTTCCCTGCCACTTTCTTTAACAACTGGTGTAACCTTCCTGCTCTACAAGTCCGGTAGTACCACGGAAGCGAAGAACTACCGACCCATCACGTGCTTGCCCACACTGTACAAGCTCCTTACATCCATTTTGAGAGTAAAAATTAACACGCACATTGTTTCGAACAATGTTTTGGCTCCTGCTCAAAATGGATGTAGGGTTGGGTCCCGTGGTACTAAAGAGCTCCTCCTCATCGACATGACCATTTGCCAGCAAGTCCGGCGTAACAAAGGGGCCCTCTCCGCCGCTTGGATTGACTACAAGAAGGCCTATGATTCGGTGCCTCATTCATGGTTGGAAAGGGTCTTGGAGCTGTATAAAGTTCATGCAACTTTAAGATCCTTTCTCGGCGCGTGTATGAGGCAGTGGACCACAGTCCTTCGTCAGCCAGGAGGCGGGGATGGCCCCTCTGGCCCGCAGGACTTCATAAGGATCGAGCGAGGAATATTCCAGGGTGACAGTCTGAGTCCCTTGTGGTTCTGCCTAGCTCTGAATCCCCTCAGTACCCTGCTGAAGGATTCAGGACTAGGTTGCCGGCTTCGGAGAGAGGGTGAAGTCATTTCTCACCTTCTGTATATGGATGATCTCAAATTATTTGCGCCAAATAGCCAAGACTTGTTGGAACTACTGCGAACCACAGAAGTTTTCAGTAGTGCCATCAAAATGGATTTTGGTGTCGATAAGTGTGCGGTTATGCATGTGCAGCGGGGGAAAGTAGTAAATTCAACAAATTTACAGCTTTCTGAGACAATGTCGTTCAAATCTATCTCGGAAGCAGAAACCTATAAATACCTTGGTATGTCACAGTCTTTGGGTATTGAAGATATGGGAATTAGACAGGCGGTGAAGGAGCGTTTTTTCAGCCGGCTCACAAAAGTACTTAACAGTCTTTTGTCAGGAGGCAACAAAGTGCGCGCCTTCAACGCCTGGGTAATGCCCATACTCATATACTCCTTTGGCGTACTAAGGTGGACTCAGACCGAGCTGGACGCCCTGGATCGAAGGGTCCGCACACTGCTCACCACACATCGAATGCTACACCCGCGCTCATCAGTTATGAGATTGTACATCCCGCGGAAATGTGGGGGCCGCGGCTTCTTAAATGCCAAAAACCTTCACAACTGCGAGGTGTACAATCTTAGAAACTATTTTCTTAACAATGAGTGCGGGATGCATCGAGATGTGGTGGCAGTAGATCGGAACCTCACCCCGCTCTCCTTGGCAAAAGAGAACTGGCGCAAACCTGTGGTACTAAGCACCGAGGACCGCAAGGCGGTATGGAAGAGCAAGGAGCTACACGGGCGGTTCTACAAGGCCCTCACGGGACCTGATGTGGATCTGCTCGCGTCGGTGAACTGGCTACGATTCGGGGACCTCTTCGGAGAAACCGAGGGTTCTGCCTGTGCAATTGCTGACGAGGTTATCATGACGAATAACTACCGGAAATATATCCTGAAGGACGGTACGGTCGACATTTGTCGGGCATGCCGCCGTCCCGGTGAGTCACTCAGGCATATTATTTCCGGTTGTTCTCAGATTGTTAACACCGAGTACTTGCACAGACACAACCTCGTAGCCAGGATTATACACCAGCAGCTTGCTCTTCAATACGGCCTTGTGGGCTTCGAAGTGCCGTACTATAAGTACACACCTGCGGCAGTTCTCGAAAATGGTCGTGCCACGCTCTATTGGGATCGATCTATCATCACGGACAGGACTATTGTAGCCAATAAGCCTGATATCGTGCTGATAGATCGATCCCAACGCCGGGCAATGCTCATCGACATCACCATCCCCCATGACGAGAACCTCGTGAAGGCCGAGAAGGACAAAGCCAGTAAGTACCTTGACTTGGCTCACGAGGTAACCGACATGTGGGAGGTTGATTCGGCGATCATTGTACCGATAGTTGTTTCTGCGAACGGTCTCATAGCGAAGAGTCTCGATCAACACCTCAAGAGGCTCTCGCTAGGTGGTTGGGTCAAGGGTCAGATGCAGAAGGCGGTAATCCTGGACACGGCGCGCATAGTCCGGCGGTTCCTCTCCCTGCAGCCCTAACCACCGGCAGCTTGGGCCCGCCCCGTTGCCGGCGGCACCCTAGGTTAGGTTTTTTATAAAGTATTTATGTGTTTTGTATTGTTTTTGTATGTTGTATTATATTTTAATTTTATGAATATTGTTATAAAAAGCCTAGCCTAAGAGACATGTGAAATAAAGAATATAATAATAAATAAATATCTTGGGACATCTTACACAAATCAACCTCTTCTTACACAAGTCCCACGGTAAGCTCAATTAAGGCTTGTGATGTGGGTACCAGGCGACGATATATATAATAGATAGATACGTATAGATACTTAGATACATATACAGCCACGACCAAGGAACAAACATTTGTGATAAATAAATACACAAAGAATGCCCTCGCCGGGATTCGAACCCGGAACCTCCAGCTTCGTAGGCAGGGTCACTACCAACTAGGCTACAGAGGCTGACATTAATAGCATTAATGTACGTAAATAAAAAAAAATAAAACATATCCCAAGGATTTTTGGTAATCTAAAGACTGTCCTAGACCTTAAACCTTCGTAAAAGCAAAAAAAAGAGATACTTAACGATGAGGATTTTTCGGAGTAGTCGGTCAAATAAACTTAAAAAAAGCTTCAAAATTTTTTTTTTCAAATAATGTAAAATTTCGTCTGCTTTGTTGTTCTTATCAATAAACGAAGACAGAAAATACCACGAAAACTCAATTTGTGTAGGTACTCAAGTAATTTTTTACTACTTTAAAATTTTAAGCTTTTTTAAGTTTATTTGACAGACTACTCCGAAAAATCCTTATCATTAACTATCACTTTTTTTTTGCTTTTACGAAGACTCAAGGTCTAGGGCGGTCTTTAGAATGCGAAAATTCCTTGGAATGTTTTATTTTTTTATTTACGTACATTAATGCTATTTTGATGCGTTTTTAGCGTAAAATTTTGAATCTGGTATTTTTTATCCTACTTGTATCAAAGTGAGGACGCTAATTTTTTTGTCAGTAAATGCTTTATTTATTGAGATACTTTTACAAAAAGAAACTAGTTAAAAAACCCAATAGTTTTTTTTATGAATAGTTTTCTTCATACCAGAATTTCTCTAAAAATTTTTTTCAAACGCGCCTGTCTATGGTGGATCCCGATTCCTTTTGCTAAGCTATGAATATATTGCAGGAATATCAAGGGCACATTGCAAAACCACTATCAGGACTACTATTCAATCACGGTTCTGGCCTTCCCGACTCTCTAGATGTTTCAATCAGCACAACCGGATTTGAAGATGGGGATGCAGATTACCCTCAGTGTAAATGCTACTTACTGTTTATCTTTTAAGACGCTATTGCCATTAAGTTCATGTAAAGGTGCATGCAGACCAAAAGAGCATTCGCTGTTCTATCCCCCACTCT
The DNA here is from genome assembly GCA_025490895.1 of Thaumatotibia leucotreta. Taxonomy (NCBI): domain Eukaryota; kingdom Metazoa; phylum Arthropoda; class Insecta; order Lepidoptera; family Tortricidae; genus Thaumatotibia; species Thaumatotibia leucotreta. The sequence continues at coordinate 61,306 of JALPQI010003862.1, read as the reverse complement.
ACGAAATCAACGAATCACGTTTCGTGTGACGATCGAATTTCGTAGAGTAGGGGGATAGAACAGCGAATGCTCTTTTGGTGTGCATGCACCTTTAGAATGTTTAAACCTATTGTTGGTGTTTTTCTCGCGAGGACTATTAGTGGTGCCTCTGGTGATCTAGTCAAAATATGTAACTGAATGCTAAGTTGGAGTAAGATAATAGGATAGGGACATTTCTTAACAGGGGCTTGTGTTTTTAGCGTCCCGTAGTAAACTAGGAACCCTTAGGGTGCGGCTCCACTGACGCGGAGCGGAGCGGAGCTGTGGGAGCTCGGCCAATGAGACCACATCACAGTGTTTCGAATTTTAAATTTGAAGAATGTAATTAGAGAAACTTGCACAGCTCCGCTCCGCGTCAGCGGAGCCGCCCCGTTCTTGTAAAAATTGGGGTTGATTTTTTTATTTTCATGTTATCTATAGTGTGGGGTGTCGATGAATAGGTCTTTTAAAAAGAATAAGGGTCTCAAAAGCAAGTTTTTTCTAAACTCAATATTTTCAGAGCTCCAGAATAAAAAAAATTGTCCACTCCTACCCCAAGTACCCCAACTGAATGAAATAGCTATTGTTAACCCAGCTCCTTAAAAACTTTTTAAGTTTTAAGATTATTTTCTTATATGGCAGCAATTGATTGCGACCAGTGTTTACGCGTTGAAAACGATAGGAATATTAGCCCTTAAAAATTATATATAAGTAGATAATATATATATATATACATACATACGACTAAAAAAAATCTAGTGCTCGTTCCGAAAATCGCCAAACATGCTATCAATAAAAATTATAAAATGGGAATTTTTATACCTGATAGAGAAGAAATACTTTCTTATATAGTGTAATAAATTGTAATAAATAACAGTAGGTACTGAACAAATCCGCGGGACAAAATTCTAGGTCTCCTGATATTTCATAGTCCTATAAATAGGGCATGGAATAATGTTAAGCTAATATAATATTTTATATTCCAGACTCGAGCCTTCTTTTGTCTCCTAAGGGAGATTTGCAAATGCCAACTAATGATAAAGCAGATGTTGCAAGTCAGGATGTACCAAATTTCCTATCAGGTAAGGCAAAATTTTAATAATATGTTAACAAAGTATTAGGACTTGTCAATTTGATGTGATGTGATTTGTTGTCATATTTTGTGTAGCTTTATAAAATTGTGTAAGTACTATTTTCACATAATATTACTTGTTTTCACAACAGGATTACGTAAAACAGGACTATCCTTCTTTGGAAATATGGCAAGATCAGGTGCTACCACCGAAAGTGCCAGTGGAGCAACTGGAAACAATTTTAATTTTGCTTTTGGAGGTGAAGATAAAAAAAATAGGGGTGGCCTATTTAATATGTTTAATTAAATGACATTTGGTATATTTCAGATCAATAAGGCAATTCCTGTTAATAAGTTCTTAAATATCTTAGTTCATAGTTATTAAATTATCCTTAAACATTTCATAATTTACCATAAAAACATGAAAAATTATTATTGATGCAGGATGTATCATATACTAGCCATTACACACACTTGTGATTTGGTCAAAATGTTAATATTATATGATACACTATAAAATAAAAATTATTGACATAGAACTTAGTATTTATTTTAGAGAATAATTATAAACCATTCATATTTCAACATTACTGATGGAGTTGACATGCTCTTACAGCTATTAATTGTAACAAAATAAACAAAGGAGCAAACACTTCACTATACTCTATGGCAGAATCACCTTGCAACTTCCTACATAAGAGAAATTTAAATACAAATGTGAGCCCCAGGAAAATTGCACTCCATGATGCTCTGTACAATGAAGCCTTATATGAACTTTCTAAATTCATTCTTATACAAACAATGCAACAAAAGTATGCATTCATTGCATCACTAACAAAGAGTGGTGCAAATATGGTCCACCAAGCACTGTTCACTATACCATCAATCTTTAGTGCTAGCAGCACTGAGAATATTGTTATTGTTATTAAATTTATCCATATCTCAAACACCGTGAGTCCTATCCACTGCACAATTTCATTGAGTGTAAAAAACATCTTGACTACTGGTTGGCTCCGAGCATTGCAGTCCTGAATACACGGATGTGAATGGAAGAGGAATGCCTCACTTGAGCACCAAAGTCCAAGTCATCAGTTAGCGGCTCCAAGTCATCTGCACAAAATATTGATACAGTTTATATTACAAGAATCCGTTAAATCCTCATTGAATTTATTATTAACTTTAATGTTTTTAGTATATAAATAACAGATACTCATCTTTTACTCATGTTCACAACACATTTGTACACACATAAAGATCTAATGTAAATCCTGCTTTAAATTATGTGATCATTCATCAACTAGTGATGTAATGTGACAAAATACTGATCTTTAATAGCAGGGGCTACATAACAACAGATATTTGAGTATAGTCTTCCTTTTTTTAATGACACATTTGAACACTCATAGAGATCCAACATAAATACAGCCATTGTGAATCTTGAATACTCACCAACCACATCCACAGTACCAGTATTGACTTCAATCTGACATGTGCCCGAGAACAAGATCTCTAGCTGTAGGGCCAAGTTACAGCAACGTTGAATAGCGGCCCCTAAGCCGTGTAATATTATTTCTTTTTCGCCTTTAGTGAGTAGATCGCAACACTTGTCTAGTTGGGCCTGAAACATAAAATTGATTTATCCATTAAAAAATCAACACGCTAAACTAAGAAACAGTAATAAATAGGTAACAATTCTAAAACCTAACATGATATTACCTTAAAATTTGTCTTCTTAGTTATGAACACAACATTGTCACCGTCGATTGGGCGTACAGGTAACCTCTTCTTGACAGCATAGTTCTTATTTGGATTGCGTTTAAACTTTTTCTTGGTTTCTTCCTTATTCACTACATTTTCATCTGCCATTATATTACAAGTACTATTATAGCAAATTAAAAACTTCTAACCTTGTTTGTACTTACGCATTTTGACAACGTCACAATGACAATTGACAAAATATTGCACAGAGCAAATATAATATAAGGTGGCATTCAAAGTACGTCACAGTTTCACACGATCGGACTCTGATCGGTAGATCGCAAGTAACTTGATTATAGGGAAAGGCTGTCCATAATTATTATGATCCACTGAGGTTCTAATTTGTAATTAGAAAAAATAAGTATTCTTTCTTTCATGATGACAGTTTCATTTCATCAGTCTGACTTTCAGATTTTAATAAGACCGAGTTCTGAATGTCTTGAATAAAATTAATACAATTTGAATCTCCTCAATGTCTCTCAAAAATAACTAAATGAATCTTCTTAGTTATAAGTAAAATTCGAAATTTCCCACTATGGGTTGTATGTGTTGTTCATTGAGTTCTTTTATATCTGTTTGTCTCAATGCTTTTGAAAGGTAACTATAGGGATGATGATTTATATTCAATAATATCGACTGACGAGGTCTCGTTGCTGTACTTAATAAAATATGGTACCTATTACTAATTAATCTATTCTTCACAGAGCGACCGTGTGTACAGTGTGTGCAGTGTTAACATTCTTTCTGCTATTCACAATATTAGCAGTATTGGCTATTGGGGTCGGTATTGGATTTCACTATTGTTTTGTGACACAAACTGTAGAAGTAATGTGTAAGTGATCTTAATTTTTTTCTTATTTTAGTTACGAAGGATCTTTACTTATATCGAACTCTACCCAAGTGATAAAAGTGGAAAAAGAACCTTAAGCAAACGACCTGGTGTATATAGTAGTAACGCGTGTGTATAGGACATTTGACGATCCGTATTTGAATACACGTTCTGTGCATTACTACGTACAACAGCGTATATACTTAAGTTCTTCCATTTCACCTAATGTTTTACCACCCACTGAAAACTTCGGGCATCCCATAATTATGTGTAAATCATACTGAGCAACTTTTACTATGAGACCAACCCTGAAATAAAACTTATTCTCTCGTATACCATTTCAAGATCACACCACCTAAGTGTATCATACAGTACATTTTTATTTCGCGATGCTCAGTATGACTACTATGACTTACGCATGTCTGAGTTTTTCAGTGCGTGGTCAAATACCCTGTGTACTGAGGGGAAAGCTTCCGGCAGTTGGTCTTAGGCAGTTATTTGACGGTGGGCGGGAAACCTTCCAATCAGTGTCACCATGTCGGCTATAGGTATAGTTTGATATTTATCAAGACAAGACCAGACCAAATTTTATTTCTCGTCTAATTTTTATTCGAGGCACATGTGCGTCGGTGGCAGTTAATGCGTTAACATCAATAAAATTATTAAAAAAGCCTAAAGTATTTACATAACACAAGGACTTTAGTATGAACATGACTGAAGTTGTACTTAATCGTAAAGAATTTAATTGGACGGATAGCCAACTTTTACACGGCTGGAGGAAGACATCTAGGTGGTTGGCTGAGAGGTTTGTCGCCCCTCGTCTGATACTGGCTTATTACTTAGGTAGTATTTACTGAATAGGCATTTCAAGGATTTGTCTCTGTCATTCCACGGAATGTTCAAAGAGAAGAAAGTTCGAAGTTCGCGGTAGGGCCGCTGTTAATAGCGTAAAACCTGAAGATATTTTACGAGTAAAATAATGATTCCAGCCAAAGCCGCAAAGTTAACTGCTGGTGCCGAAGAAGGCCCGTCAAAAGGAAGATCATTGCCCGGGCTGAGGCGCTCCAATGTGGCGCGGGCTGTTGAACAGGGCATCCAACGAGGAGGCGGCCTGTTGCGCCACCTTCAGCGCAGGGATATTGCTGGCTCTCCACCGCTTAGCAACAATCAATTTTCTAATTCGACTGCTTCGCCATTATATGATTCTAATTTGGCTTTACGAAATGTGTCTAAATGTATCAACTGTTAGTGTTAATACGTACGATACCTAACTGAGAATTATTTGAAATGTAGCGAAAAATTATGATCTACTTAAAAACTTTGTTTTGCCTTTTCAACGGATTTGTTTCAGGTACATTGGGCTTTGGCACACTATTGGGCTTGTCTCTTGTGGTTGAATGATGAAATAAAAGTAAATTCAACAATAAAATGTATTTTATTGTATGTTTACTATTAGATTTTTAAATTGCTGTCAATATGAAAATACCAATATCAAAACCAAATCTACACATAGCTCACATACATTCTGTATTATTTTCATTTTGTCGTAATAGATCATTCAGAACTCGTCATAAGATTTCATTTAGAATTTTCTTGCTGAGCCAATAGTACCTTGGCTGGGTGAATTCTGTACTCTGACTATAGTAGGACAGTCAAATATATAAGAGCTGTCACTAATATCTCACTAAATACTTTATGGTGATGGCATTAGAGTGCATGTTCAGATATTTTTGAATACCGTGGCAGCTCCGATATATCTGATGGCTTCTGTACCTACTCTGGACTCCGTCATCCACAGGAGGACAGAAGACGATCGCGCCTGGCGAAATTATGGAACCCCAATTTGAAAACGACTCTAAACCCTTTAGTACAGTTTGGTAGCCAAAGTTTTGTAACCAGCATCGAAATGGGAATAAAATCCCAATAAGTAACTGGCTTTAAATCGGGACTTATTATTACCGATTTGTAAACAAGTTTGTACCAAATCCGGCTAAGAGATGGGAAAGTTATTTCCATTTCATATCAATCGGGAAACCATATTTCCTATTTGGCAGCCAGTTACCAAATCTGGCTATCAAATGGTACTAAAGGCTCTCCTTTACTTAGCTAATGATAACAAATGTTCATCGTTTCTAGCTCATTGGAGTACAGAGACAATTTTAGACACGTACGAGGGGCTGACGTTGCTCTGATCTGTAGCAGGGTCGGCTAGTTTAGATTGGTCTGACAGGGTGGTAGCTTTGAATGGTCTTAAAAATGGTATATTTGTCGTCGTCATTGAATTGTTCTTGGAACGTCTGAAGCGGCCGATGAGTCTTTTGGCTATATCTCTCTCGTGTGGCAGCAATTCTGGCTCCGGTGGCGGGCTGTGGAATTAAATTTAAATTAGCGTACAACAAACAAAACCTGGCTTGCCCAGGGTGGCGATTGTGGACATTTTCCTCCTAATACGTCCATAAACATTGTTAATAGGAGAGGCCTACATCCAGCAGTGGACCGAGTAGCTGACGATGTGATGTGTGTGTGAACCAAAACCCTAATTAAAGGGAAGATGGACATCATTTTTACGTGTACACACGTTGAATATTCATTGGCTTAAAGCTTCGTATCTACTAGAGGCAGCCTCGGGTCGAGCGGCCTCGATTTGAAGCAAATAGCCTCAGTTTGAGGCTGCTCGCTCTGAGGCAACAGCTACGGATCAGCTCGAGGCGTGTCTAATGATGTGCCTATGGAAACTTTCCTATGTTGCGAAATGTTCTCAAGTGAAATTTTCGTGAATTTTTCCGAAACATTCTCCAGACCTTGAAACAATGGAAATTTATGAACATGAAATCCTATCCACGCACAGAAATATTAGAGTGAGTAACGAGTGCAGTCATACTATACAACGCCGGTTTTGATAAAAACCGGTTTTTATAGGTTTGGCCAAGAGTTGATAAAATTCATAAATTTCAATAATTTCCGCGGAAATTATTCCGAAATATTTCGCGGAAAATTTCATTTCCATAAATCTTTACATTATTTTTGTAGTAAAAATAGATTAATAAACTGCATATAATCGTACTATAATAATATTTAATTACACTGCAAATAGAGGTTCAATTTGTGAAGAGAAAATGGTAACAGTTTCGCTACATCTACCCGTAAAAAACCGGCCAAGAGTATTGTCGGGCCATGCTCTGTGTAGGGTTCCGTAGTTATTCAAAAACATTATGTTCGAAATAGTCCTATTTTAAAGTATTGTTTAACCTCAATATTCATGATGTTTTCCATATTTTTTTGGACAATTCACGATTTTTTTGGTTCCGGAGAGGTTATCTCCGAAAATATTGACTTTAGAAAAATACTTTCTCCTGAGACCCTTATTCTTTCTGAAAGACCTTTTCAACGACTATAGGATTACAGTAAAATAAAAACATCATTCCCACTTTACGTGTACTTACGTGTGTACCTGATTTTTTAAATATTTTATTGTACCACTTTGTCGGCATGATTAATAATATGCAACAATTAATATGTACCTTTCAAATATCTAGTACTAACAGCCAATGAGCCTATGCTGCGGACGGACAGACGGACATGGCGAAACTATAAGGGTTCCGTAGTAAACTAGGAAGACCGAAGCAGTGATACAGTGACAAATTATAAACACAACTGTGGGATTTGGTCTATGGCATTTTTATACGAAACTGTTGAGAAAATGGAGCTTGCGACGTGATGGAATAAGTACCTTTTTTCCAGAAACAAAACTAAGAAAAATTGCTGATGGAACATTAATTGTGAAAATTCGATTACGTACTAGCTCGCTAGAGTCTGAAACCTAAATCCTCAACATAGCTTTTGTTCGTTTAATTTAAGAAGTAGGTAAGGAAGTGGTGATCGAATTGTTTTTGTTGACGTTCAAGTCTGTTGGTGTTTATTTTCGGTTTTATAACATACTTTCTAGTTCTCGCAATACTCCTTTAATAATATATAATTAATTTCCATAGAAATTTACTATGAAAATTTCGGAAATTTAAGAAATTTATCGACCATGTTCTTTATTGTAAGACATACAATTTTTGATTGTACATTATATCATGTATTTGCTAGTCAAAAATATAAATTTCCATGAAACGCGTCCTTGTTATTAGCTGTTTAAAAATAATTTTTAAATTTCCGGGTTTTGAAATGTTCTCGAAAGTTTCGATGGAAATTTTCCTACACTTTTGAAAGTTTCCGCAATTTGCACATCATTAGGCGTGTCACCTCAGCTTGATCCATAGCTGTTGCCTCACGAGCGACCGTCTCCACTAAACATACGGCTCGGACTGAGGCGCCTTTGAGCACGGCACTGAGACCGACAAAATATGGCTCGGCTCGCGGCGACGAATGTGTCTCGCGTCGCGGCGTGCCTCAGGTTGAGGCAGCGTCTCCACTTGCGCATGCTCGGAGTGAGGCAGCCGCTCGACCCGAGGCTGCCTCTAATGGATACGCGGCTTAACATTATCGATTTAATACCCACTTTACGTTTAGAATTCCCAGAACTACACTACAGGAATCCTTGAATTCAGTATCTACTATTCGCTCAGCTAGTACCTATAGTTATTAGCTCAGCGGTGGTCTACAAATTTTAATGTCGCCAAGTCTCTTTTCTTTACACGCGGCAGCAACTTTTGTTCGCTTTTTAGTCGAGCTATCAATCGCTAACTCGCTTTTGGTAGGAACCTTGCATAGGGGATGGATTTGTATACGTGTGTACCTACATTGTACTTGTATATTTGCGTAGTGCTGTCCCAATCGCCCGTCGTCTGCGGAACTGCGGATTCGCATAATTGATATTATGAATGCTAACCTTTCAGTTTCCAATAGCACAATTGGTGTAGCTGGTTGGTCCAACACAATTTTTTCTGGAGGCGGTCTATTCTGGTACACCTCTGCAAAAAAGTAACACGGATTTATAAATATCGTATTATCAAGTGCTGTGTGTATCCGTGTTTAGTTTTTATATTTTAGAACATACCTAGCATCGGACGCGGTGCATTGTCGATGGACGATCTATTCACAGCGACCAGCCGCACGACCGGCCGCGACTCGTCTCCCGACCGCCCTACATGACTAGGCTCGGGTGTTGTTGTTCTTGATGTCACTGTTGGTGAAATTGCATTTATTATAACTATGAAAAATCATGAAATATTAGGCACATAATTAAAGCTCCTAACTGCATTCGAATAAATGACGCAGTTATACTTATTACAGTATAAAACAGTTATTTTAAACAACAAGTGGTATGAAGGAAGACAGGCTACGCATATTCGATCAAATGTACAATGGCATTGAAGACATATTATGATAAATGTACAGTCTGCTACAATGAGAAGAGACCACTTCAGGTTATAGCGTTGGAATAAGGTCCAAACGACGATATATTTTTTTGTAGTCGACTGTACCAATGATGCTCCAACTAAATATGATTCCAAATCTTTTACATAATGTATATACTAGGTCTATAATAGACCTAGTAATTAGGTAAGCGATGTGTAGGGCGTTTACCATACTCGTACTCGTAGGTACAGTCAGCGTCAGATACTTCGTAACAGCCAAATTGTTTATTACATCATAGTGATATAAATATATGATGATCTTATATTTATTTGACCACTCTAACTGTTACAAATTATTGATGCCGACTGTACAGTCTGCTCCCAAAATATTAAATAAAAGTATTTAGTGAGCACATAAAATATTATATTTATAAAAAATGTAGGTGCCTGGTGACTTCTGTCTAAATAAAGTTTCTGTTTTCCGTAAAAATCACTTAAGAAATACACCTACACTTGGTATCAATATACAGTTTCGATAGTTACTAGCAAATGCTGCAAGTTCTTTCTGTGCGTAGTGGTAGCCGACTGAAATTCCGTAAACCATGAGTATTAGCATCATGCCCATTAGAAATATGAGCACGAATGCAAAGCACACCCATGTCAGAACTCTGAAATTTCGAATGCGATGCTAAATTTGGTTTCAATAGAATTATACTATATATTGAATTTTAACTGATTATTATAGGTAACTTACCTTTCAAGGCAAAACATAATAGAGCAAATGAGCGATTGTATCAACCCCATGACTGTGGTTAGAAGTCACTAGACAGTCTGTAAAATATGCAAAATTATTTCAATGACATGATAGGATATGTTTTACAAACTGTATTGCTTATGTCCTATTCAACGGCTTGGCTTGCTACAGGCAGTCAACCAGGCATCATGGCGTCTACCGTCTTTAATCACATTAAATACATTGAGGAAACCCGAATCAATACACGCCAAACGTGAATGACGTAAAGTTGCGACGGAAACTACTTATATGGGTAAAGGTGCGTTGTTGGTGTAAGATGAAAGAGTTTTTTTAACGGGGAATAAAATTCTACCAGCGGACGGACGAGTTTTTGTCATTCTCCATTCGGAAAACCGTTTCATCTGACCCAAACGTACCTTATGTCAAAAAGGCTTAAAATGTTTGTTTCCGCAGGAGATAATTATTTACGCATACATAGGCGCAAATAGCAGTGGTATGTGGGACTCACTCACAGAGGAGAATACCCACTAAAACTCCTGCGGCGTCACTATCTTTGCCGTTAGTGGAGATGCAACTACAAAATATACTAGAATATACTTACCGGGGCAAATAATTTGTTAGCAATTAGTGGATTAAATAACCCGTGAGGTTCTCAAATGAATACAAAGATAAATATGCAAAATAATAAAAATAAATATAACAATTGCACAACAATACGACTTGGTAACAATTATAATGTAAGTATGACTGATTGCACTGACAGTTATACTTTTTTGCATTCCTAAGATTGCATAAAAGAAGTTCGGTTGATAAAGGAAAACAATGAACAGCCGTAGCACATGTGGTACGCGACAGCAATTAGAGTCCTCGTGACTATCCGTCTCTTTTTAATTGTACTGATAAATTAGCGCGTTGATAAAAATTGCTCAAGATAATTTGTTAGGTACCTACCTAGAATCTGTTCGGCAGGACATACGAGGATGGCAAAAGTTGAATAGCGACCGCAAAAAGAACAACAGTACCATAGCAAATAAAGTGTCACATACACCACTCGTCAATGCATAGGTAGGTACTAACAGAAACACTTAACTTGTACATCGGTGGACCTTATAACAAATATCATAAGGTCTACCGATGTATAGCTAGCTGTGTGGGCGATGGTACTGAAGTTCACTGTGACACAATATTAGAATTCCAAAGGGAAAGGATTATACACTCTGTTTGTAGGTGGTTAAGGGTAGGTACCTATTGAAAATTAAACTCGTTCTTATGATATGTACTTATTTAATATTCAACAATGTTTACAACGTGATAAAAAAAGCTGCTCTATCCAGAACAGTCGGGTAAATACAACAGTCTTCGAATAGTTTCAAGGCACTCACAACCTATGCTAAATATCAAAATATCTAATTTAATTAAATACATATATTTTCGTACCCATTGCCGTTTTTATGTGCATTTCACACCGAAATAATCCTCTCATCAACAAATTTGTTACGGCATTTACAACAAAAAAAAATTTTACACAATAATAACGCATATTCGTAATAATTCGTACCTTACTTATCTGCACATTGTTGAGTTATTTTGATGCACTTAAACTTTGCATTTGCCCACAAGAGCTATGCTATGTGAATGTGGTGTTTGACGTCCACCAAGCATATTATGGGAGCACATCAACCGTATGAGGCAGACGCTCCCGACCCGTGGTCCAACCGCTATGTCCAACTGGTTGTGCCACGGGTAAGTAAAATTATCCGTGGTTCAACTGTCAGATTACTTTTTTTTCCTGTCATGTAATTAAGACCCATAGTACAACTGAGGGGCAATTGTCCAACTAGTATACTAGTATATGTTCTAGTATTGGACTACCGATAAATTTAGTGTACCGTGGTACAACCAACCGGACCACGGGTAAACTAACTTCCTCGTAGAACAATGGATTGGACTATGGATAATTTTATTTCCCCGTGGCCCAACCAGTTGGACATAGCGGTTGATGTGATTAGTGGATATATCACACGCCCCATAAGCTTTGCCCTGGTGGAAAAGCACCCTCATGGTCTTGACATGGTTAGAAACCGTAATTAGATATGTGCGTTACATTAGAAAATAAATAAAAAGATAAACAATACTAATAAGGTATATCGGTATAATACGTAGGTATAGTATTAATAATATAATGGTATATCTTTTTAAAAGTCAAATATCAGTCAGTAGTAATTAAACGAAAAGTGTATATTTGCTAATATAATTATAAATAAAATTGAGCTTAGCAACGCCACGGCAATCATGTATAATGAGATTAATGAGTGTAAAAATAAACAGTATCGAAAGATAGGGAAAAGTAATAGCTATGAAAATCTGGAGAAACTATAAGAACGATATAAAACTTATAAAAAGAACAACATAGGAAAACTATTACACTTCCGTCAAAAATATCTGGCGATTGAGAGCATATCAGCATATCCTTGATATACTTATTGGCACCACGTAATGTTGAAAGAGAGTATGCCTTTAGTCGTCAGATAATTATGCGACAAGTAGAGCCTATGCCAGTGACACACATACGTGATTAAAGTAATCTTATTCTTATACCACTAGCATAAATCAAGATTTCGTGTTTCTATGTCACTGGCATAGGCTCACTCCTATGCCAGTGACATAGAAACACGAACGTTTTGACACAAGTGCTGTGTCGCCGGCATAGGAGTACAATCTTTTCGGTCACACATGCGTGTCACTGGCATAGGATTTCTATCAAATAATTTCGATCGGCAATTTCACGCTAATTGGGTGTCCCTAAAAGTAAAAATGTCCTCATTCGCAAACATAAAAATCTGCTTAAGCTCATGGTTGTTGTATTCTAATATCGACGTATATAGGCACTCTTCTCATTATACAGTATTTACACAATTTACAGTATATCTAGTTATACAGGGTGGCTTAAAATATGCATTTCTGTTGCCAGTGAGTATTCGAGACGCAGAATAGGCTCCCTAGGGATTTTATGGTAATTCAAGGTTCAGAAATAGTAGTAGTAACATTTAGTAGCATTGTAGTACTGTTTTGCGTCGATAATTTCAAAATATTGTCAAACTTTTGAAATTTTCCTAGAAATTGAAAATATCACCGGCAACGGGAAGTCGCTTTTTCGTCACCTTGTATACAAGTACAACTACACTTGTATAGGCACAGACCACACAAGGGTACAGTGAACCTTACTCCATGTTTGCTAAAATATTGTAAACCCTTCTTACATTACGAGTTTTCAAGCTTCTTGCAGCAGAAAAACATCCAACAGATATTTGAACAAATCTCTATCAATCCAAAATAGACTTCATACAAAATTTGACTATAAGAGATATAGTGCAAAATCATTTTCCTTAGTATTTTGACGGAAACGTCCGAATGAATATCTGTCCCAAATGTTTACGCTACCTACAATGGATACTAACGTTCATTGTGAGAGCAACATGAATTCGGACGTTTCTGTGAAAAGCTGAAAGAAATAGTACATTACGATAAAAGTGCGAAAAAAAAGAAATTTGCTTTTCGGACGTGTATCGTACGACGTTTTTCAGTACAGATGGTAAGAGAAGATTCTCGGAGATTCTCGGTCTGACCTTAACAGGTGGCTCTCCAAAATTTCAACTTGACAAGAAATGAACAATAAAATTGCTCTTGAATCCACTAACCCCCTTATTCATAAACGTTTGCTAACTTAACAACCCGCTAATAATTGTTAGTCCCTTTCGGTCTTAACAATGTATCCATAAGAGCAAAAGGGACAAACAATTATTAGCGGCTTGTTAAGTTAGCAAACGTTTATGAATAAGGGGGTAAGTGTGTAAAAAAAGCACCGTCTGTACTGAAAATTATTTTGCACTACATCTGTACAGAATACAGGTTAGGTATATACTCCCAGGCACCCCGTGGGACTTGCCCACCAGTGGGCTAGTGGTCGTGGAGCAGGTCCCACAGCGGCAGCTCGGAGAGCGCGGTGTGTAACTCGTGGCGCAGCTGCGCGGTCACCGCGTGGGACTTGCCCACCGGTGGGCTAGTGGTCGTGGAGCAGGTCCCACAGCGGCAGCTCGGAGAGCGCGGTGTGTAACTCGTGGCGCAGCTGCGCGGTCACCGCGTGGGACTTGCCCACCGGTGGGCTAGTGGTCGTGGAGCAGGTCCCACAGCGGCAGCTCGGAGAGCGCGGTGTGTAACTCGTGGCGCAGCTGCGCGGTCACCGTGGGCGCCGCGTGGGACGCCGCGGCCCCACGAGCCCACGCCCCCAGGGGGGCCGTGCCCGACAGTGGACCTAGGCCCGTCGCGTGCAAGTCCATGCCGCTGTAACAACAAGCGACCTACCTGTAGTATATTCCATTTCAAATACGAAGGCCTCTTTCGAGGCGGGTCTTTAGGCGTCAACCATAGAATCAGTGATAATGATAACTGTATCGTCGAGTACATAGTGGAGCCTTAATGCGATGATTAAAACCCAAAATATCGATTATTTAAACATTTAATTGCAGACAAACGTCTTACAAGGTGAGTGTATAAAAGTGAAGAGAAAACGGGTAGGTATACAACATTATCAATAGCGATGCGCTATAGCGCCTGATAGAATTGCACAGCAACAAATCACTCGCGGACGACACTATCAAGTTCAGGGGCTGAACAATAACAAAAGATACCTGGCCAGATCCTTTTGTGGAGTGATATTTTTTGCATACATCGGTGTACGACACGTGCCAGTTTGTAGTGGGCCAATTAAATGATAAAAGTTTCGAGTGATCTCGGGCCTTCGTATTTGAAATGGACTATACTTATTCAGGCCATACAGATAGTTATTTTATTCAATTAGAACAGAGTAGCATTTGTTTTAAAACAAGTTCATTCCTAATTCCTATATCCCCTATGGCACACAAACACAACGATTTTCAACAAATATGTATAGAAATAATAACAACAAAAACCTTGGAAATCATTCACAACATTTGGCACCTATTAATAAAAGTATAATGTACTGAACAGACACAAACATTGCATATAATTAACAGTAAACGGAACAATGGGTGCAAAACTGTAACAAAAATTGACATATTGGAACACTTCTGCCAAGAAAAATACGAATTTTATTGAAAAATCTGTAATTTTATTGCCTATCTCGGATTCTTGACCTAACAATGTTTGGGTGTGTATCTGTGTATATGTAAATGTTATGGCCGTTATGGGTGTATGTGCTCTTTCATATCCACTTGACAAAGATCTATTAAAGTTCCGATCACTAATACTAGGGATGATGACTGTATATTGATTTAAACTTTCACGATTATCACTCATATTTTACAGACAAACGGGTCTTAATCGCGTAAACTTACGTTTAATTATATCCTGACCCAGACACAGAGACAGGTGAGTCTGCCTGCGACCACGGGTGTAACGTCATGCCCGAAACGTCAGGATATAATTAAACGTAAGTTTACGCGATTAAGACCCGTTTGTCTGTAAAATATGATGACTGTAGTTAAAATAAATTATTTAACATTATGCACGACATAATACACGAAGAAATTATTACTAAGATGTATATTGCAGTAATTTTTGTACAGAACTTCTATTTAATAAATTGAATAGAACTTAAAAGAGAAAGTCATTTGGCAGTACTCAAACGTGACGTCACTTTTGAGTATTTCATATAAAATTCCATAGTGGTGTTCGTTTTGATAGTTCGAAAAAAGATGCTGATTTGACTTGCCAGTCATCATGCCTATTATCTAGCATGAATAATATTGTACTCACTCCATGTTCAGCACTCGTAGCACGAGGCGCCGAGCGCCTTGATTCGATACTCATCGTATCCTAGCATATTGTACTCACTCCATGTTCAGCACTCTTAGGTCGTGTAGTTGCGCGTAGGGCTCCCACCGGGCGAGCCCCACGCTGAGCTCGAGCCGCAGCGAGTTGTCTCCGAACGTCGCCGCCATTCGTAGCACGAGGCCCCGAGCGCCTTGATTCGATACTCATCGTATCCTAGCATATTGTACTCACTCCATGTTCAGCACTCTTAGGTCGTGTAGTTGCGCGTAGGGCTCCCACCGGGCGAGCCCCACGCTGAGCTCGAGCCGCAGCGAGTTGTCTCCGAACGTCGCCGCCATTCGTAGCACGAGGCCCCGAGCGCCTTGATTCGATACTCATCGTATCCTAGCATATTGTACTCACTCCATGTTCAGCACTCTTAGGTCGTGTAGTTGCGCGTAGGGCTCCCACCGGGCGAGCCCCACGCTGAGCTCGAGCCGCAGCGAGTTGTCTCCGAACGTCGCCGCCATTCGTAGCACGAGGCCCCGAGCGCCTTGATTCGATACTCATCGTATCCTAGCATATTGTACTCACTCCATGGTCAGCACTCTTAGGTCGTGTAGTTGCGCGTAGGGCTCCCACCGGGCGAGCCCCACGCTGAGCTCGAGCCGCAGCGAGTTGTCTCCGAACGTCGCCGCCATTCGTAGCACGAGGCCCCGAGCGCCTTGATTCGATACTCATCGTATCCTAGCATATTGTACTTACTCCATGTTCAGCACTCGTAGCACGAGGCCCCGAGCGCCTTGATTCGATACTCATCGTATCCTAGCATATTGTACTCACTCCATGTTCAGCACTCTTAGGTCGTGTAGTTGCGCGTAGGGCTCCCACCGGGCGAGCCCCACGCTGAGCTCGATGTACAGTAGGTATACAGGGTGTAAAGGTTTCAGTAACGATGTCTTTTACACACTGTATAAATGAATGCGGCTGAATGCACCACACACACTAAGATTATTAACGACCCATTTCCCCATGGGTAATGATCCTTGTCAACCTTGACTGCTAGTAATGTAAGCTTTCTATTGCTTCATCGTATGGAACTAAATTACTATATAAGGAAACCCTTTCTATTAAATAAAGGTCATTCTACCACGAACCACCTTGAGTATCATTGCTGCTCCCGTAACGTCAGTCACTTCATGGCGACCCTGCCAGTCGGGCTACTCGAGGTAGCCCAATAACATCCACTATGAGACACAGCGCAGCGAGTTGTCTCCGAACGTCGCCGCCATTCGTCCGGAGCACGAGGCCCCGAGCGCCTTGATTCGATACTCATCGTATCCTAGCATATTGTACTCACTCCATGTTCAGCACTCGTAGGTCGTGTAGTTGCGCGTAGGGCTCCCACCGGGCGAGCCCCACGCTGAGCTCGAGCCGCAGCGAGTTGTCTCCGAACGTCGCCGCCATTCGTAGCACGAGGCCCCGAGCGCCTTGATTCGATACTCATCGTATCCTAGCATATTGTACTCACTCCATGTTCAGCACTCGTAGGTCGTGTAGTTGCGCGTAGGGCTCCCACCGGGCGAGCCCCACGCTGAGCTCGAGCCGCAGCGAGTTGTCTCCGAACGTCGCCGCCATTCGTAGCACGAGGCCCCGAGCGCCTTGATTCGATACTCATCGTATCCTAGCATATTGTACTCACTCCATGTTCAGCACTCTTAGGTCGTGTAGTTGCGCGTAGGGCTCCCACCGGGCGAGCCCCACGCTGAGCTCGATGTACAGTAGGTATACAGGGTGTAAAGGTTTCAGTAACGATGTCTTTTACACACTGTATAAATGGATGCGGCTGAATGCACCACACACACTAAGATTATTAACGACCCATTTCCCCATGGGTAATGATCCTTGTCAACCTTGACTGCTAGTAATGTACGCTTTCTATTGCTTCATCGTATGGAACTAAATTACTATATAAGGAAACCCTTTCTATTAAATAAAGGTCATTCTACCACGAACCACCTTGAGTATCATTGCTGCTCCCGTAACGTCAGTCACTTCATGGCGACCCTGCCAGTCGGGCTACTCGAGGTAGCCCAATAACATCCACTATGAGACATAGCGCAGCGAGTTGTCCCCGAACGTCGCCGCCATTCGTCCGGAGCACGAGGCCCCGAGCGCCTTGATTCGATACTCATCGTATCCTAGCATATTGTACTCACTCCATGTTCAGCACTCTTAGGTCGTGTAGTTGCGCGTAGGGCTCCCACCGGGCGAGCCCCACGCTGAGCTCGAGCCGCAGCGAGTTGTCTCCGAACGTCGCCGCCATTCGTAGCACGAGGCCCCGAGCGCCTTGATTCGATACTCATCGTATCCTAGCATATTGTACTCACTCCATGTTCAGCACTCGTAGCACGAGGCCCCGAGCGCCTTGATTCGATACTCATCGTATCCTAGCATATTGTACTCACTCCATGTTCAGCACTCGTAGCACGAGGCCCCGAGCGCCTTGATTCGATACTCATCGTATCCTAGCATATTGTACTCACTCCATGTTCAGCACTCGTAGCACGAGGCCCCGAGCGCCTTGATTCGATACTCATCGTATCCTAGCATATTGTACTCACTCCATGTTCAGCACTCGTAGCACGAGGCCCCGAGCGCCTTGATTCGATACTCATCGTATCCTAGCATATTGTACTCACTCCATGTTCAGCACTCGTAGCACGAGGCCCCGAGCGCCTTGATTCGATACTCATCGTATCCTAGCATATTGTACTCACTCCATGTTCAGCACTCGTAGCACGAGGCCCCGAGCGCCTTGATTCGATACTCATCGTATCCTAGCATATTGTACTCACTCCATGTTCAGCACTCTTAGGTCGTGTAGTTGCGCGTAGGGCTCCCACCGGGCGAGCCCCACGCTGAGCTCGAGCCGCAGCGAGTTGTCTCCGAACGTCGCCGCCATTCGTAGCACGAGGCCCCGAGCGCCTTGATTCGATACTCATCGTATCCTAGCATATTGTACTCACTCCATGTTCAGCACTCTTAGGTCGTGTAGTTGCGCGTAGGGCTCCCACCGGGCGAGCCCCACGCTGAGCTCGAGCCGCAGCGAGTTGTCTCCGAACGTCGCCGCCATTCGTCCGGAGCACGAGGCCCCGAGCGCCTTGATTCGGTATTCATCGTATCCGAGCTGAAATAGACGTAAGATATTGTGGGTTTTTTTTTATTTTTTCACCATTGAACAATAATAATACACAATACGAGTACATACGTGGCAGCCTCGCAGTCCGTGACGTAGCGGAGGTGGTTTGGCCACGTTGCCGGAAGCAAAAATTTTCCAACTACTATATATTAGTAAACATTTTTTTTTGAGTATTGAAAGTGATCTACTCCGGGAACTAGATTTCAGCGAATTACTAGGATAAATCCCCAAAACCCGGACGGACGGGTTGCCACCCGTGGCGAACAAGTTCTTCAACCAGCCTTCGTCTCCAACTTGGTGACCAATGAGAACAGTCACACAGTAACCTGCAAGTCCTTGATGCGCAGCGCCACGCTGAAGCAGGTCCTCATGGGGTCAGGTCGTGACACGCTCACGTCGTTGACTTGGTTCACCGTGGTCAGGTTCTTCTACCCTGTCTCGAACTTGGTGACCAATGAGAACAGTTACACAGTAACCTGCAAGTCCTTGATGCGCAGCGCCACGCTAAAGCAGGTCCTCATGGGGTCAGGTCGACGCTCACGTCGTTGACTTGGTTCACCGTGGTCAGGTTCTTCTACCGCGTCTCGAACTTGGTGACCAATGAGAACAGTCACACAGTAACCTGCAAGTCCTTGATGCGCAGCGCCACGCTGAAGCAGGTCCTCATGGGGTCAGGTCGTGACACGCTCACGTCGTTGACTTAGTTTACTATGGCCAGATTCTTCTAAAGTGTCTAGAACTTGGTGACCAATGAGAACAGTAACACAGTAACCTGCAAGTCCTTGATGCGCAGCGCCACGCTGAAGCACCTCATGGGGTCAGGTCGCGACACGCTCACGTCGTTGACTTAGTTCACCATGGCCAGGTTCTTCTACCGCGTCTCGAACTTGGTGACCAATGAGAACAGTTACACAGTAACCTGTAAGTCCTTGATGCGCAGCGCCACGCTGAAGCAGGTCCTCATGGGGTCAGGCCGCGACACGCTCACGTCGTTGACTTAGTTCACCGTAGCCAGGTTCTTCTACCGCGTCTCGAACTTGGTGACCAATGAGAACAGTCACACAGTAACCTGCAAGTCCTTGATGCGCAGCGCCACGCTGAAGCAGGTCCTCATGGGGTCAGGTCGCGACACGCTCACGTCGTTGACTTAGTTCACCGTGGCCAGGTTCTTCTACAGTGTCCCGAACTTGGTGTCCAACGAGAACAGTTATATAAGTAACCTGCAAGTCCTTGATGCGCAGCGCGACGCTGAAGCAGGTCCTCATGGGGTCAGGTCGCGACACGCTCACGTCGTTCACGCGGTTCACCGTGGCTAGGTTCTTCACCCAGCCGGCGTCCGTCTCGAATTTACCGATGAATGATATTGAACCAATCTGCGGGAATAATATTGGTAGAATATATTTTTTGTTTCACTTAATGAACACTATTTTTTATTTTTTGTCACATGGAAAACCTTATTCAAAAATACCATCATTTAAGATGGGGAAACGAGCTTACAGGGAAACGACCATGGCTGGAAACCATTTTTTTATTGCGAAACGGGTCAATAATTGCTCTAAATGTTTCGATCCATTTAGAGGATCCTCGTCATGGAGTACCCCCCACCAAAGCCTGACGTGTTCTGTGGGCTTGCGCTCTGTTAGAAAGGGTATTGGGCGCGGGCAGCGCTGGTTCGGGCGGCGAAGGGAGAGAACTATCCTCACTGTCACTTTTGTCACTTTTGCCTTTAGTGGCCAGGTTGCTGACATCTCACTGCCGACAGTTACCTTGTGCATGAAGGTGGCATGCAGCGGCGGCAGCTCCAGCACCTCCCGCCGCGTCTGCAGCAACGTGCGCCGCATGTTGATCAGCACCATGTCGATCACCTTGTTGCCTTTAGCGGCCAGGTTGCTGACATCTCACTGCCGACAGTTACCTTGTGCATGAAGGTGGCATGCAGCGGCGGCAGCTGCAGCACCTCCCGCCGCGTCTGCAGCAACGTGCGCCGCATGTTGATCAGCACCATGTCGATCACCTTGTTGCCTTTAGCGGCCAGGTTGCTGACCATGTCACTGTTAACATAATTAATCTCGTATAATTGCCAACAAGGAAACACAACACGACTTGTTAATAGATAGTATGAAAATAAGTCATCTAGTAATATGGCAATAATATATGTGAGCGTTTTAATAAAAGCCTCCCACTTTGTCACGTATACATATTTAATTATACTATCAGTTGACAATATTTTGATAAATGTGCAACATTACAAAAAGGGATCGGTTGTTTATGACAAAAAAGGAGAAACTTTTCGAATGTATTTGTAATATAAAGACAGTAATTGTCAACGCGAACAGCGGCAGACAGGGGTAGGTCAGACAGGAGTAAGCCAGACAGGGGTAGTTCAGACAGGGGTAAGGCAGACAGGGCTAAGTCAAACAGGGGTAAGTTAATAAATAGGCAGGAAAAAGTCTGATAGGGGTAGGTTAAGCAGGGGTAGGCCAGACAGGGGTACCAGTAGGCCTCCAGCAGGCTCGGCTCGCAGCACATGACCTCGGACACGCTCGCAGTTTGCCGGAGCACGCGAGCTAGGTGCAGCTGCAGTTTGTGTCGCAACAACGCGAACAGCGGCAGACAGGGATTGGTCAGACAGGGGTACTTCAGACTGCGACGCACCTGTAGGCCTCTAGCAGGCTCGGCTCGCAGCACATGACCTCGGACACGCTCGCAGTTTGCCGGAGCACGCGAGCTAGGTGCAGCTGCAGTTTGTGTCGCAACAACGCGAACAGCGGCAGTGACACCGCGGCAGACAGGGGTAGGTCAGACCGCGACGCACCTGTAGGCCTCCAGCAGGCTCGGCTCGCAGCACATGACCTCGGACACGCTCGCAGTTTGCCGGAGCACGCGAGCTAGGTGCAGCTGCAGTTTGTGTCGCAACAACGCGAACAGCGGCAACGACACCGCAGCGGACAGGGGTAGGTCATCTGTAACAAACAAATTAAGAGCAAAACATTTAAGTACTACAGTATGTCGCCGCGAGATAGATTATACGTCCCTTTTTAGGGTTCCGTGGCATAGTTCAATGAAAGTTCCTAGGAAACCTTATAGTTTCGCCATGCCCGTCTGTCTCTCCGCAGCATAGTTTAGTGGGCGTAAGTACTACAAATCGACAAAGTGGTAGAATTAAATGTAGAAAATCTTTTTATTTTTGGGTACCCCTAGAACTAAGTGGGGATTATCTCATTTATTTTGCTGTAATCCTATACCTAGTGTGATGTATCGTTGAATAAATTATTCAAAAATAATAAGAAAGTTTTTATCGAAAGTCAATATTTTCGGAGATACTCGCTCCATAATAAAAAAAAAATTGTGTACTCCACCTCCTGTAACTTTTGATCCATGGGTTCGAAAACTATATGGCTAATAGAAAACTTTAAAATAATACTTTTTCGAACATAACAGGTCCAACCGTTTTTGAATAACTACGGAACCCTACACTACATGCTCTTGGCCGGTTTTTTATTAATATACCTAGTTTGAAAAAAAAACATATCTACACTCCGACCGTCGCTGTACCATACCGTGGCGGGATCAGACCAACACCAAATAGCATTGCAAAACCGATTCAGCCAAACCACTGAAGACTTCGATCACCTCATGTTATCTGAGAAGTGGGAAAGACATTGTGCCAGCGCAAAAGTGGGGGTAAGTTGTCCAGACTTTCGGCAGAGACAGCTGATATGCGGCAAAGATGTTAGCCTATTCGAATTTTGGGTTTAACGGATAATTTGATTCGATGTCGGGTTTCCACTAAAAGCAGCACTCGTTTACGGTTAGTAACTTAGTTTCTACTTATTTATTTTCCATTAAAAGAAGCTACAACACTCGCGGTAAATAATGAAGAGGTAGATATTCTTTGTTCGTTGCGTGTTCAGCCAACTATAAAAACTAGGTTTTCTTTTTACATGTTTATAGTACCTAGTTTTTGCTGGTAGATTATCCAAAGCAAATTAATTTAAATGTGCCCATAACTAGTTTTTTAAACTATATACTGTATAACTATAGCCGTAGGGTTATTGATTGATTGATTATTGTAAACGATTTCAACCTCGTGCCTACATCATGATAAAATTTACTGATTGAAATGGAAATTAATTGAAATGGCGTTAAAAATTGATAACGCTGTAGGCAGAAGATTAGCCACTGGTTTTGGACTCTATTGACTGCTATTAAGGTTAAAATTTGAAATGCATTTTTGCCTGTTTTATGCATTAGAGGGTAAAATGCTTCTCTGGCAAGTTTTGTCAGTTTCTTACAAATAAAATATCAAAATGAAAAATAAGGACAAATTAATTTCAAGATTTCAACGTCATTGTAGATTTAATATCACCGGCATGTTGTTGGTCTTTCCATTACGAACATAGATGTACAAAAGTAATAGGTTTTAAAAGACACTCTAAGGCGGTGGGAATAACAATGTTGGTAATTTCCAACGTTATCGCTGGAAAGGAAGCACAGCTACACCTTTTATCATTGGTATTATATCGTCGGTTGCTTCACCGCTTTAATGAGGTTACACATGTATAGGAACCCAAGAAACCAAAATGTCCGTATGGGAATTATTATTTCTACTACAAATACAAACCTTATGAGTCGATTATATTTAAAGACTTTTAATGAAAACAAAATTTTAATTCATAATTTTTGTGTTATGAAGTAAAATTTTGTGTAACAACTTTTAGCACTGAAAACGGGCGACAAACTCGAATTTTCTATGAGCGATCAACAATATGAATCTACTCGCAAATCGTTTAAATTTGCCCCCTTATACTACTGCCGAAGTTGTTAGACAGAGTATAAAATAAAGTCACTTTTTCTGTCCCTATGTCCCTTTGTACGCTTAAATCTTTAAAACTACGCAACGGATTTTGATGAGATTTTTTTAATAGGTAGAGTAATTCAAGAGGAAGGTTTTTATGTAGGTATAGTACCCGTGCGAAGCCGGGGCGGGTCGCTAGTACCATATAAAACGTGTCTCGATTAAAGTCTTAGCTATGTAGGTTTTTTTGCAATCAACCCTTATTCTGCTGATGTTAACTTGTCTATTTTATTCACTATAGGAATCAAATAAATACTATATTAATAGTATAATTTTACAAGTTTTCATTTATGTAGTATCATTCACCTGTAAAAATTCATCTCGCAAAAATGTACGATTCGAAAATATCGGTAGATATTTCGGCGAAAAATGACCATTTGCCCTCCCCTCATCTAACTATTCGGCTTAACATTTTACAAAAAATTCTGAAAATCCTTCCTTACGTATAGTTTACAGGAAAACCTATTAGAAGTCTATAGGTAGTATTTTAAAATATTATAGGTAATCTCAATATTCGTTAACGTACGGAACCCTTTCCAAGCGATTCTAACTCGAACTTAGCCGGGTTTTTTATATACAGTATCAGGTCAAATGAAACAGATTGAAGGAAAAAATTCTAACCTTTAATATTAAAAGTCCGCCGCGCAACGTCTATCGATAAACCATTTCTCACCTCATACCCAAATTTTTAACGTTTCTATTCGCTATAGAAAAAAAACATGTAGGCATATAATTTACCAATAATATACTCACCGATATGCTTAGCCAGTTGTTCGGTGGTGACGAACTCGTAGCCTCCGTTCCTCTGCGGCGAAGGCCATGACAGCTGCAAAAAACGAACCACTTTCTCTTATCATTGACTGCTTTAGTTAAATAGGGCGCGAACTTGTCTTTCTTGCGATACTTTGTTTATCTAAGGCTTGGAAGATTCCGTTATGTTTTAATTTTATTGTTATTTTTTTATTGCTCTTCTCAAGCTTTCGAGATAGTAAAAGCTATACGCAATTCCAAAAAATGCGTTAGGTATACGCTGTCCAACGATCTCATTGAATAAAAAAGGCAATTCAAATTTTCTATAGGCATATTTACGTCGCGCTGATTTTTTTTTATTTGCTTTGGTTTTTATTCTACTGACAAAAAAACTGGATATAAAAATTACAATTTGTACATCTTTTTTTTCTCAAGAAAGCCTATAGAAACCTAATTTTTATGAAAAATGGTCATACAATCAGTACGTTTAAAGTTTATGTATTTACTACTAAGTCAGCGCGCATTTCATATTTGTACAACCGAAAACCAATCGTCTCTTTCGGATGCGGGTGGTTCCGGTGGTTCCGATACCATCGCTTCTATCATGTACAGCCACATTATAAGGCCAGTCCAGCCGGACAGGAATCGTAATCGTTACAGTACTACGCCAGTCTACCGACTCTACCGATGATAGTGAAGATACTATCGACAAAAATTAATCCTGACCCATAAGAGCTTGCCATAGTAGCATTGAAAGTGAAATTGCAGCAACTGTCGCACAGTGGATCGAAATGAATAAAAAATGGACATTCGCATTTTTTTCTAGAAATCCTATTTTAATAAATGCTCTTCTGTTGAAAATGATGTGAGGAATAAAAAATGTTATATAACATTTTTCAAAATGAGGCTTATTTTAAGCAGAAAAAAATAAAATGTGTTTCATTTGTATGAAACTGAAAAATAGGTATCTTATTGTAAGAAAACCATTACCGATCCCGCTTTCAAACCTTTATAATATCATTGTCCTACTTTAGAACAGTAGAAAATAGTTAAAACCTTATCTCAGTAGGTGCCCGTTATTGTTTTATATTCCAATCAAAAGTCAGTAAATACAACATTTTCTTAGTTAACTGTTTTCTTATTTTCATTCAAAATACGGTATATTCATGACAATTTAGTATAAAAATAAAATATTTGTGACATTTTCATAGAGATAAATACAAGTTTTCCCAAGAAAATGTTTAAAATTAAGACATTGAAATCAAACATTTATTGCGATGTTTTTACTAACTATGATAGCAACAAAAATTTTAAATATACTTGAAATCAACAATTACAATGTAATTAAATATTTATCAAACGGGTTACTCACGTAATTTAAAGTCGATAATTGCTCGACATGTTTCGGATCCTCATCATGGAGTATCCGCGACCAAAGCCCGACGTGCACTATGTCGCTGCACGTAGTCGCGGGTTCTCCATGATGAGGATCCTCTAAATGGATCGAAACATGTCCAGTAATTATCAATTTTAAATTACGTGATTTACCCGTTTGATAAATATTCAAATAATAAATAAATAAATATCTTGGGACATCTTACACAAATCAACCTAGTCCCACGGTAAGCTCAATGAAGGCTTGTGTTGTGGGTACCAGGCGACGATATATATAATAGATAGATACGTATAGATACTTAGATACATACACAGCCATGACCAAGGAACAAACATTTGTGATAAATAAATACACAAAGAATGCCCTCGCCGGGATTCGAACCCGGAACCTCCAGCTTCGTAGGCAGGGTCACTACCAACTAGGCTACAGAGGCTGACAAAAAATAATATAATTATGTTTGAGTCTCACGTTAGTTATAATAATTCTAAAAGTACAATGTAAGTTGTAAAAAAATACATTGTATCTTAGATCTATTTTATTCACCACCTTCTTCTACACTTTCAAACGTTTCTATATTTTCAACATCATCACTGTCATCAGTGCTTATGTTTTCTATTTAAAAAAAAAGAATAGAATAAGGAAGTAAATAAAAAAAAATTAAAAGGCATTTTTTATTTACTTATATAGTTATTGTTGATTTCAAGTATATTTTAGCTATTATGTTTACTATCAATAACATCACCGCAATAAATGATTCTATTTCAATTAAATTTTCTTATAAAAAATTGTATTTATTCTTAATAAAATGTCACAAATATTTTATTTTTATACTAAATTGTCATGAATATACCGTCTTTTTAACGAAAATAAAAAATTGTTAACTAAGAAAATTTTTGTATTTACTGACTTTTGGTTGGACTATTAAACAAAAACGGGCACCTACTGAGATAAGGTTTTAACTATTTTCTACTGTTCTAAGGTAGGACAATGATATTATAAAGGTTTGAAAGCTGGATCGGTTACGGTTTTCTTACAATAAGATACCTATTTTTCAGTTTCATACAAAAAAAATCCATTTTATTTTTTTCTGCTTGAAATAAGCCTCATTTAGAAAAAAATTATATAACATTTTTTATTCCTCATATCATTTCCAACCGAAGAGCATGTTTTAAAATAGGATTTATAGGAAAAAATGCGAATGTCCATATTTTATTCATTTCGATCTACTGTGTGTCGTACAGTTAGACTTTCAATGTTACTATGGCAAGGTCCTATGGCGGGTCAGGAATTATTTGTGTCCATAGTACTTTAAATAAATAAATATCTTGGGACATCAACACAAATCGACCTAGTCCCACAGTAAGCTCAATTAAGGCTTGTGTTGTGGGTACCAGGTGACGATATATATAATAGATAGATACATATAGATACTTAAATACATAGACAGCCATGACCGAGGAACAAATATTTGTGATAAATAAATACACAAATAAAGCCCTCGCCGGGATTCGAACCCGGAACCTCCAGCTTCGTAGGCAGGGTCACTACCAACTAGGCTACGGAGGCTGACAACTTACTTTACTTTGAATAGAACTTTGTAGTTTATGTGAGAATGATTTTTACCTTGACAAGAACTTCGTCGTGCGTGAACTCTATGCCAGGGTTGATGAACGAGTACGCGTCGTCGTCTACGATCAGCCCCACGTTTACGTCCGCCGTCACATTCGACAATGATATGCTGGAAATTAATGGGTTTTATCACTTGAACTAGTATTCTAAGACTGTACATACCTAAACCACTGCTGCGCAATCTCTAACGGAGGTGTGCAGCGATGATTTGGGTAGGTACATATATTATAGTGTTATATATGTAAATAAGATAATGTTTTATTTTAATTTCTTATGTTCATTCTAATTACTTATGATAATTTCTTTAACTGGATCCTAGATATCTGAATAAAGAATTTAATTATTAATTATTATTATTATTAAGTACAAAATCACAGAAAGTACAAACAAATTTTACAGTTGAACAAGTATTTATTGGTGTTAAAGGTCATTGGGCATTTTGTTCGGGCATAAGACCCACTGCGTACACAAACGATATAGGGCTAGGAATGTAGGTAAATGTAAGTGCTACTGGTGGTATGAGTCACATTCTTGCAAGGAGAAACCAGAAAAGTAGGTCACAACCGTTAACGCAATTATACAATGATGAAAGTAAAAACATTAAAAAGACTATTTTGGATACAAAAAGTAGAATAACTTTTTTTTCCCGGTTGATACATACGAAAAAATTACATATTTAGAAAAGTGAGATCTAATTATTTATTTTAAAGCAAGTTTGGACTCTGTACGCGAAAAATTATAGTGGGTCAAAAACGCCCAATGACCTTTCAATTGATATTTTACCTCATTCCATTAGAAAAGTACAGACCTGAAGCGTAAAAGATAGACTAGGTGGATTTATTCGGTTGGGAAAAATATAAAAATATTTTTGTGCCTTTAACACATACTAAAATACTTAAATTTGTATTCAACTCTCGAGTTTTCTATCACAATATTAACATTATAAAATCCACCTCCTGTTTAATTTATTTTCTCCAATGTTATGTACATAGATATTATTATAATAACAAATAAGTATGTTATTAAGGCATGATTGAATGTGTGACAAAATTAATTAATTGCAGAATTTATATTGACTGGTACCTCTTATATGGGTAAAGATAAGATATAAACATAGGTAATTATATATTATAATCTATCAAGATTTCAACATTTTAAAGTAAGTTTTGGTTTCGTCACATACAATAACAATGTTATTTATGTTTTCTGTAGCCAGATAAAATGTCTTGAATACAATAATGTACTTAAAATGTATAAATATCACAATAAAAAAAGAAAAGAAAAACTCACACAAAATGGCCTTCAGACAACACCGGAATGAGGTTATAAAGGTTTTCATTGAAGGCACTGTACTGGCCTTTGACATTGACCTCACCGAGCGAGCAGCGCAGGCTCAGGAGCATTGACTTGAGGTCTAATGACACACCTTGCATGTGGAACGTTGGAGACTTTACCAGCTCTAACGCTGATAAATTGCTGAAAAAGATTGGTTTACAAAAATATGGTCACATACATTTTTTTCAGACTAGTTTAACTCTTCCTCATGGTTCTAAGGATCACTACAATGGGTTAACAATACAAATTTTGAATTTATTTGAGTTCAATATCTATTTTATGGATTTTTGAATAAATCAGCTCACTTATAAAACCTATTTCCGTATATAAGACAAATTGATGAATGTGAACCTATTAGGATCTAGTATACTTATACTGACAAAAATAAAAGTACAGAATTGAATTTATAGAATTCTAGAGATTTATTCTCACACTTGGGTATTCTTAGCGAAGTAAGAAGTGTCTTCCAGTGTATCCCGTATAAGTTGCTCTCCATTTCTTGCTAGTTGAAGTGCTACGTTGGTGAAACTCTGAAAATACATACACTATTTGAGATATCTACAGCAAAACTATTCAATGTAAGATTAACCAAGTGAAAGCAATAGTTTCTACTATTTCTATCTGTCATAAAAAATCATAGTCGTAACATTAGAGGATTTGTAATAAAATAATATTTACTCTTTTGATAACATCCTGTAAGTCTGGTTGAACTTTCGTCAATAAATCGTCGAGTTCTTTCGCAATATCCACTGTTTCTTCTTCTGACATATTGAATTAAACATAACCAAATATACTATTGTGCCACAATAATTTTAATAAATAAAATAAATAAATAATATTGTCACAGCGAGTTTTGTAACATATTGTTCCTCACTGCTCTATCTACACGACTACCTGACTTGACATTGACAATCTTGACATAAATTCGTTGTGTTGTCACTGTCAGTGTCACTGCCAGCTAGTTGTCAGTGCATTTGCGTCTTGTTTTTACACAACATTAGCCCGTATTAGACTGTAGACGACGGCTCACCTCGACAATATCGTTGGCTCTCAACCAAATTTCGTCGGTCATAATATGAATTAATGTAACCGCCAAAATTACGAAATTGAGTTAAGTATACAGCTACTGCAAATTTCCTGTTCTATCGAACGGTGTACATAAAATGTTGATATCCAGAAAAAAAATGAATACGTTTGTAGGTACTTACCTACTACTACTACTCACCGTGTTACAAGCAGAAAACCTTTACCTCACCACAATACATTATACCATACCGACATTACCAACAAGCAGATCGATACCTCCTACGTATACTGGTGCAAGTGCAAAATCATCATTTTCCAGGAGAGCTGTTAGGTACAAAGTTCTGTAACTAGCTCATACAATTAAATAATTTCATGATATTTTCAAGAATTTGTAACAAATACATTTTAATAAAATCTATATATTTACTTTTTTGATATAATTAGTAGTTTTTGAAAAAATGGTAGTTACACCAGTATACGTGAAATTTACGAGTTCTTGTTTTTGATGAACTGAGACAACTACCGTATACGAAGTATACTATAACTCGATGAATACGGATATATTTTTAGTGCCTTTGATGTATATTTTGTATCATGCACCGTAAATATCTAAACAAACCGGAGTTGTTGCTCTGATGTTTTTTATTGGTTAGTTTTCGCCTAATTTGTCACTTGTACCAGTATACGCCTAAATGAGGGTTTTTGATACTTTTTCTGCCGCTATGGGGAGGTGAGATGGCAGCACTGAGCCGACCGTATAACGAACTGTCAAAATAAATACGCGCATTTAATTTTCAACATATTTATAGGTTTATTTATTCTGAAAACCATTACTTTAGTCATATTGTTACCTAAAATAAATAAATAAAATAGTTCCAAGTCAATTCTCATGAAATTAACAAAGTTATAGTAATTATTTTGAATAACAGTGACTTTCAGCGCCTGTTTTAGAGTTCAATCTTCAGTTCGACGACCATGTATTAGTCGTAATTCATTACAAAATAAATTCTCTTCCAAATAAAATAGAATTTCAATATTTTAGGCCCAGGTGCCTATGAATAGTATGAATCTGACAGCTGTCGAGACCAGGTGCGTACGAAGCGCCGCCTAGTGGCAGAAAAATTATCGAAAACCCTCATTGATTAATCATGTACCAGTAATATGTTGAAGCTTTTTTTGTATGTTATGGGCATTGCAGGAAGTCTAAAAGTATATAAATACAAAGAAAAAAACGATTAAAATAAAAAAAAAGAAAACTGAATAACCATAATTTTTAAATAAGTATATTTTTTATTGTTCTAAGTGTCCTATTGGATGAATGGTTACTGGAAGAAAGTCTTGATACAAACACATAGTTTTAATTTCAAACAATAAAGACATGTTTTACAACATCAAAAGGCAATATAACAATTTGAAGAAATAACATCAACATAAATATTTCGGCGTTGCTTTTACAAAATAAATATATACACGAATTCGATGCCATACTTCAATACTTCTTAGGTGCGTACAGTAAGACGTAACTACTTAGTAATGATTTTAAGACCCAAATTAATAGAAGTATATATGTATTAGAACTACTAAGTAGGCTTCTTTCGTTTTAGTGTAAGTATGTCAAAATTCAATGTCTTTATAAGTAGCTGATATACTTTTTTTACTGTCTGGGCTATCAGACTTAAAATTATAAACGACGTGTCATTCGTCCATCCAATACTGGTGGTGGTAGGTTTGAGAAGACGATATTAATAAAGACATTATATATGCATTAGAAAACAATTTTAAATGGTTACGAATATTATCCACTTGTTATTCAACAAGGATCAATGGGAATATTTTAAGCTCTGATTTCATTTAGTAATTAGAATTCTCAATATCGGCTCGTAAAGAATATGTATGCTTAGGAGCAGCCATCGGTATCTTCTTACCCCTTGATTTAGCGTTCCGATAAACATAGTTTGTCCCTTTCGGTCTTATCAGTACATATATAAGGCGGTTAGCAGGCAAGCGCTCTGTCTAGGCTTCTACATTGATGTACTTCTAATATATTGTTATTGAACACGGGAAAAAATATCGTGGGAAAATTAAAGAACGTCAGTTGTGTTGCTCTGTTATTACCTACATATTTGAAAAACACACTACCTAATTCTTCGGCATGAGAATGGCTGGCCAGATTCGTATTCGTATTCGGCCTTGCTAATATTCAGCTATTTACATTAGCTTAGCTGGCAAGCAGTAATCTACTATTTTTTTTTATATTTAGGTAGGTTGGTAGGTTACGCATGATTCATTTAATTTAACATAACAACTAGTCAAATAACAACAATATTGCTTAATAATAAACAATAGAGCCTACTTTTATGTGTAGATTTTAGAGTGTTGCTCGCGCATACTGGTATAACTTCCTCCCGCGGCGATAAGTGTACTGCGTATAGTGGTACAAGTCACTTAGCTCAGTATACGACGTTCGAACCAAAAAAAGGTGTTAGTTATATCAGTATACGCCACTTTATTTCAAAAACTAGCGGCAATTTCGCCACAAAATGTTTATAGCATGTAGATATAATTATTTTGAACCCAAATATGCAAAAAAACGAAAATGGTAAAAATGTCACTTGCACCAGTATACGTAGGAGGTATCGAGATTACCGTTTACCGATTGATCTGACTGTCAACTGTTTTGTCAGCCTCCGTAGCCTAGATGGTATTGACCCTGCCTACAAAGCTGGAGGTTCAGTGTTCGAATCCCAGCGAGGGCATTATTTGTGTATTTATTTATCACAAATATTTGTTCCTTGGTCATGACTGTCTATGTATTTAAGTATCTATATGTATCAATTATACATATCGTCGCCTGGTACCCACATCACAAGCCTTAATTGAGCTTACCGTGGGACTAGGTCGATTTGTGTAAGATGTCCCAAGACATTTATTTATTAATGTACAAAGAATCAGGAAGATTGATTGATCATAGAAGCAAGAAGTTTGCTATGAGAAGAGCAGTTTGCGTTGCCCTGTAAAGTACAGGGCAACGCAAACTGCGGGGAAATGGACAGCGCGACCGCGGATTTTCTATTTATAGGTACGCAAAAAATTTGCCATTTTATTAAGTTCCTACGTTTTTTATTAAGGTTTCAAAAAATCATAGACAATATTTTAACGTTAGTACGAACTCGTAAGTACTAGTAATTCGTGGTCGCAGTTACTAACTAAGTGTCAAATAGACCTCTCTAAAATAAAACAACCAAGATAAACATCATTTCAATAGGATAATTAACTAAAAAGATACAACATACTTTATAATTGCTGAGTTCGTTTTTGAGCCCTCCTGAAAAATCGTGATTTGGCGGTTACATAAATTCATATTACAACTGACGATTTCACTATAAAAGCTGTTACTACTCTTAGCAACGTCGTATGTCAGAATTAAAACAGAACTGAGATAAGAGTTTTATTTCAAGTAGGTATTTGTTACTTATAGAGTTTTGGTTGTCAACCGACGATATGTCACCTTGACGGTTGTCCAGCAGCGTTTAATATCACGAGAGTGTGACATGAGTGCGACCAATAATTCCAATGTTAATTACATTCCAAAACGTCCCACTTTGTCGATATGGAGTTATGCGTACTTCCAAATACAGAGTGGACCAAAAGTCCGTTAACATTTGAATTTGCCGCTGCGTCAGTTTTGGCGGGAGGAGGGGAGTGCAGGATATGTCAAATGAAAGAGCGGCCATTGGGAATTTAGTGCGATGGCGTCCTTTACCTGAGAACAACGTCCGTTTTGTGTACGTGGATATTACTGTAACCTCGATTCTGCAACTGTGGCGAAGAAAATTTTTTGTAATCATTACAATGTACACAAAAATAATTTTGCCCCGTCTGTTCAAACGATTAAAAATGGGTTCAAAAGTTTGAAACAACGGGTTTGACATTAAATAAGCCTAGATCTGGCCGGCCAAGGACGTCGCGTGACCTTGAAAACGAAGAGCGTGTTCGAGCGTGTTTGAGAGTCAGTTCAAGGTCATCCTGGTCTCTCAACTCAGAAGCGGTCTACAGTGTTAAACGTATCCAAATCGACTTTAAACAGAATTTTGCACGATGATCTACAGTTGCATCTGTATAAAATCCAAATTAAACAGGAATTGAAGCCTGATGCTTCTGAAAAAGGCTTGCTTTTGCTGACGAAATGCTTAGGAGGTTTCCGGAGCTTAACAACATTTTTTTCTCAGGTGAGGCACATTTTCATCTTGATGGCCACGTCAACAGACAAAACAGCAGATACTGGAGTGACAGTAACCCGCAACTAAAGCATCAAAGGCTATTACACTCGCTCAAGGTCACGGTGTGGGCAGCATTTTCTGCACTGGAATAATTGGTCCTTATTTTTATGAAGATTGTCAGCGACGTCCCATAACTGTAAATACAGTGCGTTATGTTGAGATATTTTTTGCTCCTGCACTGCAAAACTTCAAGGGCTTCAACATGCGGACTTGGTTCCAGCAAGATGGTGCAACTTGTCACACCTCTAATGATGCTCTTGTCACCGTCCGCGAAATTTTTGGAGAAAAAGTGATTTCTAAAAGGGGTAACATAAACTGGTCACCGCGAAGTCTAGACTTATCCCGAATGGATTTTTATTTATGGGGATACCTCAAAAGTAAAGTTTATATCAGTATCCCGAGCACTGCAAAAGAACTAAAAGAAAATATTCGCGACGTAATGCAAGCAATTACTTAGAACAATTTGCGGGCAGTGATGGGAAATTTCCAATCCACATTGAATGAATGCTAGACCAGGAAAGGGTTGCATTTAGATAGCGTTATTTATAAAACATAAAACCCCCATGTGTGTTCTTTCACAGTAAATAAACGTTTTTATACTATGTACATGTTTTATTAATCAAAACGACTTTTCAAATGTTAACGACTTAACGGACTTTTGGTTCACCCTGTACTACAGATCATACGCTATCTTTTGGTGTAAGATATAATATGTCTCTAAATGCTATAGTATTTTTTTTTATCCTCAAAAAATGAAGAAGTGAAATACAACTTTTGAGGAACAAAACTCGATCACATATTTGTGACTTTCTGTGACACATAAGACATAAGAGACTTAGGGAAATAGGTTAGAAATATACCTTACCCCGTTTCAGGTTATATTAAATTCACCATTTATAAAAAAAATGTCTGGAAACATGATGAGAGCTAAATGTTAATGTAAGTATCAACTACTACATTTGATTTCTCTCGTATTTAATTTTCCACAGTAAAATCCCGAACGTAGTGAGGGATTCTAAAATCGAATCCTGAGCTAAATGAGGGATCAAGCGTTAACGCCTAAGTCGAAAATAATTTTGATACCTTGTAACACAGCTTTTCGCTCATATATGAGAAAAATAAAAGATATTTTATATGTTTAATATTTATGCACATAATCAATTCAGAAGAAACTGTAATCAATTATGTTATAAACGTACTATTTTCATATTTTATTGTTATTTTTTAGGATAGCAATAGAAAGTTCTGTAACAGAAAAGTGCCACTCCACTCGTAGTAGCAAAAATACCCCTTTTAGAATAGGTGGAGTACAAAATATGTTTGCCATAGGGAATGCAGTCAACTGAAATTATATTTTTTATGAAAAACAACTAATAAATATGGCGTCGTGGAAAATATTATTACATAAGTACTTTCAAAAGTAAGTATAATTGTTTCGGTAAATTACAGCAATTCTCACTCTACATCATCATCGTCGCTGCCCATGAGTTTGACTATGCCACCGCTGTGACCCGAAGGCGAATCTTTTTCTTGAGTTGCATTTTTTCCGTCGTCTTGAGTCAAAGGTTTTTGAACATCGTCTTGGCCCATTACTTTTTTATCGTCTTCTAGACCTGATAGTTTGTGATCGTCGTCCTGAACTGAAAGTTTTTGATCATAATCATGATCACTGTCTAATTTTGTCAAACTGAAAGTTTCATTATGATTTATTTTAAACGATTGTCCTTTCGCTGAACCATCCTTTGGGGGTAGTTCCAGTTCAATGCTCTCTTTTCTAGCAAAAGCATATTCTGGTGTCTTACCATCTGCGTCAGGAGTTGATTGTTCTTTAGGTTCATCATAATTTGCATTATCTGGTGTAACATAATCGTTATCATCTGGTAGGTCAGTTGGTACATTATCGTCATCATCTGGCAGTTCAGTTGGTCCGTCATTATCTGCCTCTCCAGTTGGGTAATCATTATTGTCATTGTCTGGCAGTTCAGTTGGCTCAATATTATCGTCATTATCTGGTAGTTCAGTTGGTCCATCATAGTCATTATCTGGCTTATCAGTCGGTCCATCATTGTAGTCGTTATCTGGCAGCTCAGTAGGTCCAGCATCGTCATCATCTGGAGTTTTAGTAGATTCATCAGGATTCATTGGCGTTGTTATATCGTAATCATCGTTATCCTCAGTTTTAAAAGTCATATCACTTTCAGTTCGCTGTTCCGTATCTTCATCATAATTAGGAGGTAGACTCGGATCTATAAAAATATTTAACACGTTATAAAATGTGCTGACATTTTACATAAGTACACTCAACCATGTCAAAATGACAAGTATTACGTTATTTCTCACAATTTCTCACAATATCGTTACTTCGACACGGTTCTCGCCTAGGATTCCAATTGGTTGACAATACCTACATCATTATCAATATTATCATAAATATGTGTCTGTTATTTCAGTACCTATAAGTATACTAAATACTTACTACACTTTGTTAATAAGCTTAAAGCTCGAATGTTGTGTATCAACGTGCTGCTCATAATTGAAATAATATGATGTTCCAAAAGGTGATTAAAATTAGCGATGATTCTGTTCGCGGGCCCTTCTACTGTCAGCGATTCTGGCCTGAAACAAGGATTTTGTTAAAATGTATGTAATTGAATAAGTGAATTAGGTCACTGGTAATATACAGGACTCTATTGATTCCAATTGAGAATCGTTAGGAATCAATAAATTCCTAACGATATTCATAGTCGGTTAGTATTTTTTGTAAACGAGTTGCAGTCGCTCTACACTCATGATAGTTGTTTCAGTCGATAGCATTGCATCCACAGAAACCATTTGGATGTTGCGGGTATAGCAGGCAATGCAATGACAGAGTTTCATAAGCACACCTGCAAGTTATGGCTGCAAGTTTGAAATAAAGTTATATGCAAGCATAGAAAAAGATGCAGAAATGTTACATTCCCTCTTACTCATAAATTGCGTCTCTAAACACACATCTTCACATACAGAATTCAGACTTTTGTCCTGGTTCGCGTTTTATAAAGTTAAAATTTGCAATTTTGCTATTTGCCTCTCTATCTAGCAAATACGTGAATGAGTTAGAGAGGCAAACAGCGAAATTGTAACATGGTCTAAGGCGACAGTCAGGGCGTAAAACCATGCATCCGAGAGGGAGTTCCGACATCGGCCTCTCGCTCCAACTTATGGATTCGCTCGCCACTGGTCGCCTTAGACCAATGTCGTGGCCAGGCCATTACAATTATAACTCACTTCCCAGGCTTCAAGTAGTTGATCACAAGGTCCGGTACGGAGGGCTTGTATCCCACAAGCTGGAGCCCCATGTGAGCGGTGACGTCGTCTGCGTTGAGAACAAATACGCCCGACACGGGCGGCATGCCCGTCTTTACCATGGTGTCGTATCTGTATTCCGCCTGAAATGGAAAAAAAAATATTGAAATCGACTTAGTGACGGTCACAGATTAGCCGAGGACAGAGACGCGGCCTACGATGGAGTGAGTTCGCTCAGAAGGTGCCTATCACCCTTGACTTGAAGATTGACGAGTTATATGATCTCGGAAGTCGACTAAATATGTATATACCCCCTTATTCATAACTTAACAAACCCCTAAGTATTGTTTGTCCCTTTAGCACTTACAGACATATGGATAAGAACGAAAGGGACAAACAATACTCAAGGGCTTGCTAAGTTAGGAGACGTTTATGAAGGTTTAATCATAAAGCTCGATTTCGAAATGTCTTATTAAGTCTGAAGAGTCTCGCTCGAAGCTTAACGACTCAAAGGTCGCAAAGACCCATAAGCATAAAATGTAAATTCAATTCTCAAATGTAGAGTTTTAACCCTTTATAGGCAACCGGTCTCAAAAGCGACCATCCTATAACACTGTCTTTTTCTTTTTTTTTCTTACACAGAATTTTTTGTACTGCAAGATGGCGTTGAGGCTTGTACCCAGGATTTTTTTGACTCATTACCGTTAAAGGGTTAAAAGACCGATTTAAGGTTTCGAATTTTCAATCCTCGAAACGAGCGTTATATACAACACTAACTACTAGCCTGCCTAAAGGGTCGTGCATGAAGGTTCTGGAAAAAGGCGCGACGCGGACTATACTAAACACGGAGCATTCCATTTAAGCTACAAGATGGTAGAACTTTCTACGTGCAAGGGAGATGCGTGTGTGAACTTGTAGTGGCTCACTCCTGCCGAAAAGGGAAAGTGAGAAATGTAACAGTTCAGCAGCAGATGGGTAAAGGTTTAGAAATCTTGAACACCATATAATGAAATGACGTAAGCTGGAATATCTCGTCCACATAATGAGAAACCAAAAATACATGCTATTACAATTAATAATACAGGAAAATATTCAAGGCAAAAGGAGTGCGGGAGCAAGAAGAATATCTTGGCTTAATAATCTTCGCCAATGGAGGCGCGGATCAGCACACTGGATTTATGTATGCTTAGGTGCTGTTTTAAGTATAAAATACTATCATATCATAGGGCAGTGCCTCCCCCTCAACGAAGTCCTGGATATGCGCATGCACCAATGGTTCAAAAAAGCACTCGTTCACTTTTCCGCTCTGCTGTGTCGAAGGTTGAAATTGCCATGATGATTGCCAAACTGCGATAAGCAGACAGCACTAGAAGAAGAAGTTGATCCGTGGCGTTTAGATCACGTATGGTCTAATTATCGTACCTTTAGCCCACTGAAGCCGATGTCGGCATTGAGATGACGGACCTGGCCTGTGACCTTGCCCGTAGCGACGGATCGTCGGTACATGGTGTCTAAGCCACGCACTGATCCAGCGTACAGCCTTATTTCCTGGAATAAATAGAGTAAATATTGAGTATGGTGTAACGTGTTACCATTTCGAGCAGTCTTTAAGTTAAACTATTTTAGTACTTTCAATTACAGTGCAGTGTTGTACTTAAAACACTTGGGAAGCAACTGATGACTGCAGCCTGTCGAACTTTACGCCTGCAGCCCTAGCGCGAACTTTGGTATCCGCACTTTTCGAAGATGTGTCTGTTTCTCTTCGATGATTGTATCATTAGAGTAACAGGTAGGTATAAGTAAATGGTCAAAATTTACGGTTAAATAATCGCAAGGTTGTTCGAGCGGAGTATTTTATATATTAATTTCATGGTCCTCAGCAGGAACACCTGCAGGATCATGCAGGATAGAATTAATTAACCTTATAACTTTAAGTATTCAAAACGAGAGATATTACAAATGTGTGGTAAGAAAAAATGCATATTACACTGTATGTCGATTTTTTACAGATACGTTTTAAAACTATGCAGACATGTTATAGATAAATGTAACCCATCTATAGCATTAAAGACGAGGTAGTCCTTCTGAAGTGGCAATGGGCAGGCCACATTACACGCAGAGCAGATGGTCGATGGGGTCGAAAAGTGCTGGAGTGGAGACCACGGCTAGGCAAACGCAGCGTAGGACGGCCACCCACAAGATGGACAGACGACCTTATGAAGATCGCCGGAACACGCTGGATGCAGGTCGAATCTAACCGGTACATGTGGAGGTCCAGAGGGGAGGCCTATATTCAGCAGTGGACGTCTTATAGCTGAGATGATGATGATGATAAGTCCTTCTGGGGAGCATGATGTAATGTATCGTACCATCCCGTTGACAGCGGTTAACGAAAAATCTGGCATCATGACCCCTTTAGGCCCTTGTTGTTCTTTCAAGCGTTTATTCAGTAGCTCCAATACGTGGTCGGCGTATTGGTTGAGCTGGATTGTCCTTTCGTTTTCATATGCCCTGGAAATAAAACTTAGTTACTGCAGAGTAATGTTACGAATGTACAGGATGATTCTTGAGTCATGAGCAGGAGTGAATAGGGTACTAAATATAAATAATTAAGAGTTTCTTTGGTGATTTCTTGGTTATCGCTGTAGTGAAAGGTGCTCGGCATGTCTGTCCCTAGTACCCTTTCCACTCCTGCTCATAACCCAAGAATGACCTTAGTACGTATTATAAGAATTCATATTCCGATATTAAAGTACTTAAGGTCTTATGATATGTATACTAGAGTGTCCCGAATTTGACTTTTTTACGCGAGACCTACCAAAAGCCTCTAAATAAATTGTAGATTACGGGAAAAATAATTAAAAAAAATTTTGACTAAATCTTTAGGGCTCTACCATCGTTTGAAGTTTTCAAATAAAAACTTTTTTAATTCGGCCCCCTGGGCTGAAAATTAAAAAATGATATTTTTCATGCAATATAGATTTAAGACAAGCTATAAAATTAAAAATGAGAAGAAAAAATATTTAATGTAATAGGTATGGATTTTTTTAAATTATATTTTTCTTATATTTTTTTATTTAATTTATT
Organism: Thaumatotibia leucotreta; assembly: GCA_025490895.1. Taxonomy (NCBI): domain Eukaryota; kingdom Metazoa; phylum Arthropoda; class Insecta; order Lepidoptera; family Tortricidae; genus Thaumatotibia; species Thaumatotibia leucotreta. The sequence goes on along the minus strand of JALPQI010003862.1, from coordinate 20,931 downwards.
TTTATAAAAAAAATATACTATAATTATATGTAAACATATTTTGGCACATATTTTTTTTTGGAAAAATAGAAAAAAATCAAATCTTTACACTGCGGTAGAGCCCTAAAGATGACATATATTTTAATTTTTTTTACTCGTTTCGGAATGTGTGTAAATTTACAAAAAAATTGATGCCTCTCGGGAAACTGTAGCTCAAAAAAAAAACATTTTTCCATACATTGACGGGACACTCTAATGTATACCCGTACCAAATTGAAAATTTATAGTACTAACGCCACTGAGCTATGCTGTGGACAGATAGATGGATAGACGGACATGGCAAAACTATAAGGGTTCCTTGTTTACTACGGAATCCTAAAAATAGTCACAGAGAGAGAATACTACGATACGCAATAAGTAACTTGACTACGCACTCTGTTATCGGCTACGAGTTCTACGACGTAGCGCTACGATCGTAGCACATAACACGTAGCCTTAACACTTTGAGCGCGGGGAACTCCCGAGGGGAGTTCTCTGTGGGAGGTCAATTTTCGCTACAAAGCGGAAAAATCACGGGATCGGCCACCAGCGTAGCGCGTAGCACTCGTCCGCAATGAAAGTGTTAAATGAGCCTTTTATTGTAATCGGCTACTAGTATAAACTTGAATAATTAATTAACGGGTAAATTATTATGTTGAGAGGTTATATATAATATTATACAGTATGTAACAAAGCGGAAACCCAATCTTTGAACGCGTTTTTATGGGTACATGGTACATCCCATCGATTGCCGATTTCGTCTATCTGTCGAAGGCGATCGGCTTAAACCGGTCGAACACGGCTCTTTAATGTCAATTTCATAAGAGCGAGAAAATATGTGTCGAATATGCGATATGGAGTCGCGTCGTCAAAGCCGTTGTTGTTTTTATGACATAAACTTGCCTTTAATATTATAGAAGTTGCAAACAATGGAAACGAACCTTTTATTCCAATATGTTTAATTTCCAATCTACGTTATTGAATATTGCTAAATCAATTTGTTATTAAATCAACTCTTACTATTACAATAGGTACCCTAAACTATCAAAACACTAAAATAGAACTAGATCTATATTTTACGAACAGTTTACATATTTATATCACGCAACGTCTAATAACTGCAACTTTAGAGTTTTTTCGATCGGCTAGTGCCGATCGGCTGCCTACATATTATGCTCTAGTAATACTAATAAAATAAGGCAAGGACTTAGAAATTATGATACCTACTGTATTTCCTTATTTTTCCTGACCTCTTCCAGGCCGTAGAGCATGAGGAAATCGTTGAAGTAGTCTTTTAGCCAGTAATCCAAGTTGGACTGCATTCTATTTAGATAATCCCCTACAAAGAATAAACAAATGCAATAGAAAAAAAAATTGAAGCTTTTTAAGGTATTCAAACCGGATCAGAAAGGGATTCGAGACTATTGTTGACACAACAAATAACACAACATTTATCAAGTAAAGAGTTGTTTTTAGATGTAGTGAGTGATTAATTAATCTATTGTCTGTAAGTCTTTGTACTTAAACTATAAATATATGAATATAACTATGAATATATCCTAAATTGACTTAATACACTGTTGTGTAAACAGTACTTTCGAATCCCATTCTAATCGCGGTTTGATAATACAGGTAGTTGCATTTGTTTTCCATAATTTCTCTAAGAGCCCGTTATAGATTTCAAAGTAAAAATGCATAATTCCACAACGTCCAAAATACTGGACATGGTCTTCGACCCACTTTTTGTATTTTTTTCCGACCGGGATTAATAAGACTATTTGATAGTGCCAAGAAGGCTTGAACACGCTACCATCTCCTATTTCTGTCGAGTCAAGGGTTAATCTCAAAATAAATCAAAATCTCAAGTGGATAAACAGAAGATATGTAAACTGTTTATTTGGTTGCAGCATAAACAGGCATAAAAAAGTTAAAAACCAATGAAAATGCATGATGACTGTTAAAAAAAAAAATTTAACTGAACAAGAAAATTACTTTCGCTGAACTAAATAACAGCTCGCCAAGCTTTGTGTTTAAAATAAAACTAAATGCAATAAAAATAATTATAACATGATTTTGATTATGTTATTTTGAAAACGTACTTAAGGTCAAAGGATCCACTGGAGTGGTCTTCCCTGCATTATCTGATGTATACTGAAAATAAAACACAAGTAAGTTATTGATGATTTCAATTATTTTTATATAAATGAGCATACCTGGGATAACTGGGGGCAAGTTATAGGGATTTGATACCGATTAAAAAGATGTCGATATAATTATAATAAAATGATGTGCTTATTGAACATTCTTGATTACAGTACAGAGGTTCAATGTCATAATTATCTGATATCGGGCCTCTTCAGATGGTAAAAACTAGTATGCAGATGTCATTTTAATCAAAATGACAATTTAAATATTGATATTTTAATATTAATTGTATATTTTGAAAACTCTTTTAAAATAAACGCGTAACTACCCGTTAAAAGTAATTTTTTATATTAATTGAAGAGTCAGTACCTAATTTTTATTTATGCCGAATAACATTTTGATGTTGTCATTTACAGTAACATCGATATATTTTTAGTCGATAAAATATTTTGCTACATCACTTTTGTATAAATGCCCCGAGTTATCCCAGGTATGTAAATGAGGTGGAGTAAATGTAACTAATCTTAGGCCCACTTGCACCGATCGTGATTTGCGATTTAATTAACGCATCATTTCGTATGATATTTGATAGCTTAATCTAAATTAACTCGCTAATCTCGATTGGTGCACGTCCGCCTTAGTGGATTACCACAATAGCGTATGAAATACTTAAGTCCATTTGAACAATCCATGGTTATTCCAATAACACCAGGTAAATGGTTAGGATGACATTGGATTATTTATGTACTACATCTATACTTTATATTTCACTTACTTAACTCTCTGATCCAGTCTTTATAGGGAAACCTTTGTAATAGACGAATAGACGATACATGGTCGATGCATCGCATGGTCTGGTCTATGGACTGGAAACATGTTAATAACGATACGAAAATAAATGTAATACCCGCATAAGTATCTGCATGGGAGGTATTTCGGATATAATGTGCTCGATGTGCAGTTTGTCGTCGAGAAGGCGGTACCGCCCCTCCACTTTATATTTCACATCTTTTAGCAGGAACCTGCAGGATATACGATTAAATTGTTTTAGGTAAGATTAAGCTAAGTAATCGCATTAACTCTTGAACGGACTGAAAAGGGTAGTTCTATGCGATTATTCCGTCGCACAAATCAAGTCATTACCATTCCCAAATTATTGACGAACTGTGTATAAATAGTGTAGTTATTTTCGGTTATCTTGTAGCAGACACATGTTTATTCTGGCATAATAGTCTTGTTAGCTTTTATAAAACGGAAAATAAGGTGGTGATGGTAATGAATGAATAATAAAAAAGCGTAAAAAAAAATTCATAGAAACACTGAAAAACTTTTGAAATGAAATGACTGTCGCATGTTACACCCACACCGCTTACATAGAGGGCATTCATGCTCACACCCTGGAACCTAAATAGTCTCGCAATTTGCGGTTTGAGAGGAATATTCCATCGCGTACTATCCGACTGTGGAACCCACCTTTCGAGGTTCCTCATTGTGAGGTTCTTAATAGTACATTACGGCACAAGTGCGAAAACATGAAATTCGAAACGAGTGGCGATGTTTTAAATCGACACGAGTTACGAATTTTGTTTTTGCACGTGTCTCGTACGACGTTTTTTTAGTACAGATGGCCCTCCGAAGTTTTGGACCTGACGTAAAATGACCCACTTCTCGCACTAGAGCCTAAAAAGTATCCATCAGTTATGCGCACAATGTGCCCCGCCCACTGCCACTTCAGTTTAGCTATTCGGAGAGGTATATCGGTTACTTTGGTTCTGCTGCGGATGATCTCATTTCTAATCCGATCTCGCAGAGAGACTCCTAACATAGCCCTCTCCATTGCCCTTTGGGTGACTTTGAGCCATCTTATGAGGCTCATTGTAAGCCACGTTTCAGTACCGTATGTCATCAGTCATCACACACACTGATCAAAGAATTTCGTCTTCAAACACTGCGGAATATTTAATTAGTATGGACTCAAATGTGCGTCGGCGGTACTGGGTAATAGTTGGTTGACTCATATGTGCTACGAACAAATAAAACATGGAAGCCGCACGCCATACTAAATGTCTTTCAATAACGGTCCTCATTTTTTGTTGACAAATGTCACCCCCTTTTCAATGCATCACGGTAATGAATTTCAATATCAACCTATAAAAACTTAAACCACCATTTAAAAATAGTTGTGATTGGCCCATCAAAGTTTTGATTGGCTATATTCTACAAAGATTTGTCAAAGATGTTGCGCCGAAATATGCGCGGTGTTAAGAAAAGCGCTATGTCCTGCCCATCTTGGCACAATTGAACAATTGTGTTTGGGGGCATTTTTGAGCTGGCGTTAGACGTCCATGTTATATGGGCATTTTCGCGAGAAGAGATCCAAAAAAAATTTTTTTTTACGGTAGGTAAATTTAATGTTTTTCCTACTCAGAATAACGAGTTCTTTCAATCTAGGAGAAAAAAAGTACAAGAAAAAAATGGTCCCACATTATTCATACATTTTACATGCTCTCCACTTTGTAACCGCTGTACAAAGTGTTTGAAAAACGGTTACGTAATAGAAACAAAAATTTGGGACACTTTTTTTCTTCTAGTAGGATCGAAAGAGCTCGTGATTCTGACCAGGAAAAACATAAAATTTACCTGTTTCAGAAAAATAAGTTTTTGGATCTCTTCTCGCGAAAATGCCCATATATGGTCGCAGCATATGGGCGTTTGAGGCACACAGCAAAGTGCGGCACCTGGCGAATGTCCACGAAAGGTGGCTGGCAGTGAATGCGATAAAGACGGAAAGTGGATCCAAATTTCTACTTACTCGACTTCTCCTTTATTAGGCCTGTAGTACAATTTTGAAGGGTCCTCCTTGGACGTGAGTGCGCGCTCGTACTGTCCCACAAGGTGCAGGTCGTTCAAGGACAGTCGGATGGTCAGCGTCATCTGCTCCACGTCGTTGTCGATGAAGTTCACCGTGAACCGTGTGTCGTTCCGGAGCTTCAGGCGGTAGAAGAATCTAGAAAAAGATGTACCTTATTCATAAACGTCTGCGAACTTAGCAAGCCGCTAAGTAGTGTCACTCCCTTTCGTTTTTACCAATATGCCCACAAGTGTGAAAGGGACAAACAACACTTAGGGGCTGGTTAAGTTAAGAGGCGTTTATGAATAAGGGGGTTAATCATCACATCATCATCCTATCTCGGTCCACAGCTGGACGTAGGCCTCTCCTATTATGTATGTATGTATGTAAATTATTTATTGTACACAAAACATAGGTAAAATAATAATAATACACAGAACAATTAAAAACAGGTACAAAGGCGAACTTATCCCTGTAAGGGATCTCTTCCAGTTAACCTTTGAGCAAAAGAGTGAACTAAAAAATGAAACAAGAGATGGACAAACAATCATGTGTACAACGTGATTTGAATTACATCAATATAATTAAAGTATACTATGCTAAACTCGTACATATAATACACATATAGTTATAATATAAAAAAAATATGTTATATATACATATACTACCTATATATAACTAAAAATAACAATAAAACACTCAACCATTTCACAAACTGTCGGAGAGCCATAACTTCTTTAAACCGTTCTTGAGTGACGTTACAGACTGGGCCTGTCTGAGGGACAGCGGCAGCCCATTCCACAATTTCACAGCACGCACCAAAAAAGATCTCGAGTAAGTACGTGACTTATTACATGGTAAAGCAAGAGTGAGGTTAACACTTGATCGCAAGCGGTGATTACTAACGTCGGATAAATAATGGAATCTTTCAGAAAGGTAAGGAGGCGAAGAAGGATTGAAAAGTACGTTAAAAAGTAAGGACAGGATATGTACACCTCTGCGACGGCGGATCGGAAGCCAGCCAAGTTGAGAACGAAATGCAGAAACATGATCGAATTTACGCAAGCCAAAAATATATCTGATGCACACATTCTGCAAACGCTCGAGCTTATCGAGCAGCTCCTCCCTCAGGTCCAGGAAAGCAATATCTCCATAATCAAGAAGTGGAAGCAATAGAGACTGCGCAAGGGTAATTTTCGTTTGATGTGGGAGAAAATTTTGTAGACGTCTCAAGGAATGAAGAGACGCAAACACCTTTCGGCTAATATCCGCCACATGGGGTGTCCAGGAAAGCGTCTGGTCCATGGTAATACCCAAATTTCGCACAGTCGATGAGAAAGGTATAGGAATCCCACCAAAGTAAACATCCGGAACCGTCATGTCTGAGAGCTTATTTATATAGTAAGGACTACCAATAACAATCGCTTGCGATTTCTTCGCATTAACTTTCAGACCAAAATTCCGGGCCCAGCAACGAATTAATTCTAAATCCCCGTTAATGTCATTAACTAAGCTCGTTAATTCTTCTATACTAGCCGCTGAATATATTTGCAGGTCATCCGCATATAAGTGGTAGGACGACTTAAGTGACCTGGTGATCCCATTAATAAAAATTGAGAAAAGGAGCGGAGAAAGAACCCCACCCTGCGGAACGCCAGCGGAGAGTTCACACCAGTCGGAAAACTTGTCGTCAACCCTCACGCGCTGACGCCTACCAGTAAGGTAGTTGCGAAACCAAGACAAAGACGTTTCGGAAAAATTTAGAGAGCGGAGTATACCGAGAAGTATCTCGAAGTTAACGGTGTTGAAAGCGCTACTGAAGTCTAGGAGAACAAGGATAGTGAGCTTTTTATGCTCAATATTACACCGAATGTCATCGGTGACTTTAACCAAGGCGGTGACTGTGCTATGCCCGGGGCGGAAACCAGACTGGAAGGGATTTAACAGGGAATGCATATTAAGATGAGATAGGAGACGGCGATTAACAAAATGTTCTATTACTTTTGATAAAATAGGGAGAATGGAGATGGGACGGTATTGAGAGAAGTCGATAGGATTAGAGGTTTTGGGTAGTGGGATTACGAGTGCATTCTTCCAGGATGAAGGAAATGTACCCGTGGACAGGGAGAAGTTAATGATAAAAGAGAGGATGGGAGCAATGGAATCCGCAACAAGCACGAGCATGTCCACACCTAGGCTATCCTCACCGACAGCCTTCGTCGTAATGGACTTCAGGATGGCAAGTGTATCCTGCGGCGAAATATCACCAGGCTCAAAGGGAGGCAAATCAGGGTGTTTGTTATTGGCAAGAAGAGAGAGTGTAGCTTGCTTAATAGAAGGATCGAGAATAACTGGAGAAGTACTGAAGTGGTTATTGATTGCATTTAAGTCTATGATGTTGGGAGAATTCGTCTGAGATTTGCCCACCCCAAGTGATTTAAGAAATTTCCACAGCTTTGCGGGTGGACAGTCCTCTATGGAACGGTGGATATAACGACGTCTTGCACTCCTACAGGCTTTGTTACAGCGGTTTCGTATAGAAAAATACTTATGAAGATTCTCCGCTGATGGATCATGTCGTGACTTGATGCGAGCTCTGTCGCGCTTAGCCATTAGCTCTTTGATATCCGACGTAAGCCACGGAGCAGGAAAATGCTTAACACGCGTCGGTTTTAATGGAGCATGTTTATTAAAAATCGCAAGCAATGTGTCATTGAAAGCCCCCACCATCAGTTCTACGTCATCAATGCACTGTAGACGAAGCCAGTCAACCTCAGAGACGTCATTACGTAGTGCCTGAATGTCTACGTCGCGAAGATTCCTACGCATGACAACTTTGTGTCTCATTTTCGGAGGTCGAATTTTAAAAGAAGCATAAATAAGATCATGATTTGAAAAACCAGCAGCGTTAAACTGTCCATGAAAAGAAACCAGATCAGGACAAGAAGTTAAAATTAAATCTAAAAGAGAGGGAGGACCATTATGCGGGAAATGTGTGGCACCAAGTGGTAAAAGGGTTAAATTTAAAGAAGTGGAAAGAGAATGTAATTTGGAAGAACGTAGGTCATTTTTAAGCATACAGGTGTTAAAATCGCCCATCAAAATATTATGGTCAAATTGAGGTATCAAATCAACCATAACATTATGAAGGGTGTCAAAAAAATTAATATTAGAGGAAGGGCTATAAAACACGCCAAGAAGGATTTTAGTGTGATGCATAGTGACCTGAAGAAAAAGAAACTCAGGAGTGTTTGAACCGACAGAAGGAGATTGCGAAACTATCTGGTAAGAAATATTACTTTTAATATACATGGCAACACCTCCGCCGCGCACTGTTTGCGATCCGCCATTACTCGTACCTGTCCTGTCATTACGAATTAAACAGAACCCGGGTAAAGGATAAAGTGTAGAAGGAAGTGAAGGTTTAAGCCAAGATTCAGAGATGAGAATAGCATGAATGTGTTTGTTGGAACCGAAAGATGTAAGAAGTTCCGGGTAATGCGCTGGAAGGCTTTGCGCATTTATATGAACGATATTAAAATTTGTAACGGCTGAATCAAATTTGGAGTGCAACCTATCGCCCAGATCAGGCATTTCCGATTCGTCACTCAGGGAGTCGTAAAGGCTAGCTGAAGAGAGTGAAAAGAATTCGCTGTCTAGACTGACATTCAGGATATCAGACATCGTGTAGTGGATGAGTATTTATATAGATTGCTATAAACAAATAAAATAAATATAAATATATATATAAATGTATGTTTATATATATATTGGCGTCTCCTCTGTTATTATAATAAGAGTAGGGTTTAGGGTCCAATGAATGAGACAATTACCAACTTCGTATTTGAGCAGTGGTTTATTCTTCACCAATTCGCGATATTAAAACATCAATCTTAAAATAACAAAGCGTATGAGACAACGTCTGCAACTGACCATTTCGATGACAAGAATGCCCCCACCGACCATCAGTCAGGTTACTTATAGGCTTAGAGGGTCCGGGCGGGTGCAGGTGGCGTGACGTCATAGTGGCGTGATCGCCTGATCGGTCAGGTCAGGTGCAGCTGTTGTTTTTGTACATTGATTACTATTGGATATTTTTCACATTTTAGATTCTACATAATGACGCCGCTGTCACGGCCATACTGACATACGCACGTCCTCGTGCGTGCAGCTTTACAACAAAGCATATCAGAATTGAAAGAATGACTTTAACTGTTCGATCATCCTGACTGATAAATTATCTTGGCTTGATACCACAAACACAAATGATAAATCAGGTTAGCCTGGCCCGAACGTCAGGACAAGCCTCTTAGATCCTTCTGCATTACACTGGAGGAGTCACTTCTTCTTTACCTGCTAGTCCGGGCATTGTTCTTTTTGCCCCTTTAGCGGAGTTATGTCCGGTGTCCTTCAATCAAAACGTACCTTTTCCTTGGCTAGACCGGACATTATTGTTTTTGTCCCTTTAGCGAAATGATTGGTCCGACCCGACATCTTTCAATCAACATATACTCATCTTTATTGGCTAGACCGGACACTAATACTTTGTCCCTTTAGCGTGCTTAAAACTGATTGGTCCGGCATAGCCCTTCAATCATATTTTTGTACTCCCTTTTTTAGTTTTATTCTATTTATTTTTTTTTTCTTTTGGAAAGCTACTATCTCTCAACAATATGCTGTCATTATCAATAACATTTGGCAAATGGTTATAGTGACAAAACGAATCAAACTATTGTCAATGTGACACACCGCCGTCACGTCATCATGACTAGTTGACGATAATTTTCAATTTTTTTTAATTAATTTTTTTTTTATATCTAGTACAATGTTAATTCTATGTTGATTCTAGACCGCTTACGTAACTTTTTGTTTTTATTATTTTTTTGTTGTTTTTTTTTATATTTACTTTTGTTTCTATTTTTTTTTTATCATTATTTTTTAAATCCGCATTTCGCTCTCAGCGTGACCATTTATTCTCCTTATACATGTTTATTGTAATAAAACATAAGTCAATGCTTTTTTTTATAGACTATCTAGATTTTTTTTTGACATAGCAATGTAAACCAAATTCAAATATGACCTCAATTTTAAACCAGCAATTTACATCGAACAATAACCACTTTTCACGCTTTTGCCATTGCTCAGAAATTTGTTTTGAGTTGACCAAATGAAATATTTTATCGTTCTATTTTCATAATTCCTGCCACCTGTCTTAGCTATGTTGTAGCGGCTGCACTTTTAACACATTTCTTGTAGACACAAAATTCAATTTCAATTTTATTTCATTACCATTGCAAACATATGAAATAAACAACCAAAATATTTTTCTTCCAAATGTTCCACAAACAGGCCATAGATTAAACACAAATTTTGATTTATTCGAATTGCATTTGGAATATTTTTTTGCCAACCCGCGATTCTTCAAATTTTCTCGCGCTCACTTTACGCTCAATATTCCCAGAAAGTCAAGAAAATGTTTTTTTTTGTATGGAACATGTACGTTGTATTTGCTGAACATCTGAACGACTCTCTGATATTTAGAGTGTAAGTACCTAAGATTTTTTTTTTCTTTACTTTTGGGATGTTTTGAAACCAATAAAGGACTTTCATTTTTTTTTAAGTTTTTTTTTTTAACCCAGGTATTTTACTATGCACTAGATTACTAACTGACCAGATCAAAGAGTGAGGTAAGATAAGCAGCAATTTTGTAGACTTACTTCGATCGATTTCACTGCATAATATTCTTTGATGATATATGGTATGTGATATTTCTGACCATGTGAGCGTAATTTTAAGATGCACAGCGTTGGTCGCCAGTTCTTGTGTTTTTTTTTTTTACTTTTTTTTTGCTGATGTGTTGGTATATTTCCTTTAAAACGATATTTAGTCACGATTGCAAGCTCGCCGTCAAGCGATAGATTCTAGAATATAGAACTTCACTTTTTTTTTTTTAGGGAAGTTAGAACAAAAGTCGTTGTGTCAATTTTTTTGTATCAACTGATGCAGTTTTCTGTGGATATCAACTATCTATGTCATCAAAGTAACACTAAAGTCGAATTACAGGACTAAAGTTTTAACATTCCTACAAGGCCCTTAAAGGCTGCCACCCAAATATGTTTCAAATTGTGACATCACGGTTGCCAATCAGTGATAAGTTTACTATGGGAGAACAAGAAAATTGCTATTTTAACTGGGAACTAATAACTTCAATATGAATTGAATATATTGCGAAAACACAAATCAAATTATTTATTAACTAAATATTTTGATTTGTATTTTTAAGACCGAGTGGCCGAGGGGTACAGGCATCAGCCGCGAAAGCTGAGTACGTGGGTTCGATCCCCACCTCGGACATAGGTGATCTTGGTCGTTTTTCTTTGGTATATGACATCTAATATTTATAATTTCAATATGAATGTTGTACAAGTTTTTTTTTTAAACTACAGAATGAACGGCGAATTTTTTTTTGTAGATTTAACTACACTATGTCACAAAAATTAACACTAAGAATCAACACTATTGCACAGTAATACCAGCGTAAATAATAAATTGAAAAAGGTCATGAGCTTATCCTGACCTAGAGGTCGTGTAAAATTATTCACCAATAGACAGCATGTCTCAAACTCTATAATTTTCACAATTAATTAATTGCAATTCTCATTTACATTTGTGCAACGAAAATGACAACACTTCAACGCTCATTAACAGTGAAATTCTGACGCCGTAACTTAATCACATTGTTATCGTGTTAAATTATTATTACTATTTGTCTATTATCATGTGCTGAAAACATGGAAATCCAAGAAATTGGCAGACGATTTTTATAATATTCAAAGTCAATTAGTTAATCAAATTAAATATATGTACTTTGATGCCGACCTGTGCCAAGTTATAGGCACCCCTCATTTTAAAAATCAAAGTGTCCTCAATAAAGGCTGTTAGTTTTTATTTTTGCCTGGTTGTCAACGTTTCTAGGTAAAGGATGTCAACGAATAAGTGCCGTTGATCAAGATTGCCAACAATAATGAGACATTTTTCTATCATGTTTTACGTACAATTTTGAGATGCTATGTGATATGTAGCACTCCAAACGAGGCTTTGAAAAAGAAAAATATCACCCAACTTTAGGTACTTTAACTGAAATGGTACTTTTTTATATTTTTGAAATTTAAAAATCGCTTTCATGATTTATTAAAGTTGTTTTTTGCAGTTAAGCTATTGATACCGCCCTTCTAAGGAAGTTAAATCACTATATTATATTGTAATCAGTAAATCTTGTAATTTTCGACCATAACTTAATGACAAAAGTGTTTTACGACTGCCACTTACAACTGCTAAAGTTTCAAACTGATACGAGTGACATGTGACAACAGATTTCAGCGTTTGTAATTTTTATAGGTAGGTACCCGGTGCATACATTTTTTATTTTGCTTAATTTTTTGGACATTTAGTCTTAAATACTTCTTCAGAAGACTTTAAATTTAGACTACTTTGTTGTCATTTTCATGATAACGCAGAATTTAAATAAAAATCCTACTTTAGATAGTAATTTATTGATGTCGACGGGCACTGAACTCTGACGCCGTCAACGCGTCATATGTGTGAGCAAGTATTTTAGCGTCAAGTCTTAGGGCAGTGTTAAAGGGCTTTCTTTTTTTTTATTAAGCCAAAAGATATTGAATTGGTATTGGCTTGTGTTTTTTTTTAGTATCTTTTTTTTTTAATTAGTTCAGTCTTTGTGAACTTTAAACCAGAAGCTATATGTTCCTAAAAAAAAATCCGGATCATTTATCAATTTGGCCACTAATCCATGCCATTTATCAATTTGGTAACTATTCAAAGGCAAAGGGCACCTATTGGGTCTGATGTTATAATCGCACATACGCATTGCGATTTCAGCGGTTTTTTTTTATTACTAGCTACATGGGTTTAGATTCAGTTGGAAATAACGAAGAGATAAGTAACCAATCAAATTGATTTAATTTCTCCGATTGTACTTATTCACGTGTTTGGGTGTTTATCGATAAAGTTGCTGAAATTTTTTTTTTTTTCGACGTTGACGATTTGTTTCTTATCTCGTTAAGTTTTTGTCAATTGACCAACTATCAAACAAATTATTGTTTATTTAACAATAATTACGCATCAATGTCTCAGAAAAAGTTATAGGTACCGGAAATTGGGACACAAATTCCTGCTTATGTTCTCATTATGATGTGACGCATCGTGATCGGTAAAATCGAATGATAAATCATGTACTATATTGTACGTGCAGATTGCTAATTACGGGATTATTAAGATACTTTTCAAAACTGCTTGTTCAAGAAATGACTCACCATTATTGCAATTCATATGACTGCTTAGTCACAATTATATTCTACACCAGGCTCAAAGAGCCATGCAAAGCAGTTAAAATTATCACTTGTTTGCTGGTATTTGCGGTAGGTATTGTTGCCCGTAGCTGAAGTTCCATCTTCCTTTCGTTTCTTGTACCGCATAGGACAGAAAGTAGCGTCGTGGTTGATGTAGTTGCACACGTAGCAGTGAACAGTAGATTTAGGTTGGTTTGTTTTTGTTCAAACGGCCGTCATAATCTTCACCACGGTGACCAATTTCTTCGCATAATTTGCAATTCTCTCAAAACTACTGTATCGATGTACGTAGTTTTATTGATGAAACTCCTGGGATCACTCTCTTTATAGGTGGCTTCCACATTCCTTAGTTTTAGGTGTGAAACCGCGGAGAAAATTCTCTTGATGGATTCTGCTATGTTCGGATCCGATGGAATCATCTTTGACAGGGAATGGGCTATTTTCGCCCCTGTACACTCGTAGCTACAGCTTTCTACTGCGTCCAATCCAACCGAATAGGCCAACATTTAAGCGAATGTAGACTTGATTTGATGGCGAATTTGGGTTCGGCACTTCTGATATTGGCGTCTCCTCTGTTATTATAATAAGAGTAGGGTTTAGGGTCCAATGAATGAGACAATTACCAACTTCGTAATTGAGCAGTGGTTTATTCTTCACCAATTCGCGATATTAAAACATCAATCTTAAAATAACAAAGCGTATGAGACAACGTCTGCAACTGACCATTTCGATGACAAGAATGCCCCCACCGACCATCAGTCAGGTTACTTATAGGCTTAGAGGGTCCGGGCGGGTGCAGGTGGCGTGACGTCATAGTGGCGTGATCGCCTGATCGGTCAGGTCAGGTGCAGCTGTTGTTTTTGTACATTGATTACTATTGGATATTTTTCACATTTTAGATTCTACATAATGACGCCGCCGTCATATAATAAATAAAGTAAATGTATACTATTATGAACTTTAAAATAACTATTAACTATGCGTATATGCGTATAGACGCATTAGGAGGTAAATGTCTATAACCATCACGCTGGGCAAGTGGTTTGGCGATTGCACTAATGTGTTTACTATGATAACGCTGCTGTCCATCATCAATCTTCTATCAGAGAATGGCCAGTGACACTTCAGTCCCTTAGTCCGCTCTTACGACAACCGCGGAAAAAGTTGGGGGTGGTGACCAATGTATTCTTACTGCAGTCACCACACGGCCAAAATTACTTAATAAGGAAAGGAATTCAGGAGTTCTACTCGCAATTTTTAAATATACGCCTATAGAATTGGCACATGATCAACCTTTTAACCGCCAGACGTCGTTGGAATATGATGAGCTCCAGACGCCACGCGTATGCGATTACTTATACGAAATTGAACTTTAAAGCTTCCCGCGTGAGTTCCTACTGCATTGGCGCCAGTGCCGTCAATTTCCGTTCAGATTTTCCGTTGTCGTCTATAGTCAACTGTGGCGGTGAAAAGGTCAAATTAGAAATATTGATAAAACGGAAAGGGATCAACGACACTTATCGGCCTTTAAAGTTTAATAAATAAGGGGGTTTACGAGTATGCAAGCCAATGGGATCCAAACAGCCTGCTCAGAATTAGGCAGCCACCGAGGTATTTCAATGATGAGTCGATGAGCAATAAAAGTTGGAGTATCACATTCCGCTGTCGAATGACCTCTTAATGCAATTACTTTGGCGTTGACATAGTAAAGTTATACATAGGTGCCAACGCTCACGACTAATATTTACAACACAGTGAAATGACCATTCAATCGCTTAAGCCATGCAAGTTGCAAATTAAATTAATAGATAAGAAAGACAATATTTCTACAATGATCAGAAAGAGCTCTTTTTAAAGGTATATGTATACACAGAAAATAACATTAATCTGCAGTAGTGCAGAAATGAACTTTTCTGAACGATCAAAAACAGTCAGCGTCAAATCTTTGTAAGTACCTAACTAAAGTACCTAGGTACCCAAATAGTTTCGTGCCTACACAATAAACAAAAATATGTTGGTGCCGAACTATTTGGTAACTTTGACTGCGACAAATTATTTGACGCTGACTGTACCTATTAATGAAATCTTCTTTTTAATTTAAGTAAATATCACCGCCAATCGTCAGAAATAGTACATTGTGCATCAAGGGAGGCAAGTACGGAATTACTAACGAGAGTGTTAGAAAGGGGCGAGGGCTTTTATGACTCGAGTTAGTATTCCGCTTACCGACCGTGATGCATACAATGTTTTTAATCACACTTGCCGACAAAAAAATAAGTTTCAAGACATAATATTATTAAATGACGTACTGATATGTCTATTACTCCCTAGGGAATTTCACTTTTCTATTACTCCCGCTACGCACGCCAGCAATGACGCGCTTAGACAGCAATTAATTGTGATGAAAATGCGTATTTTCAACAATTGTATCATAATTTTTTTCTGAACTAAAAACATTATCATCATATATATATATTAGGTACATTTGAAATCTCTCTAATTATTCCAAACAAAATGAACTGTCCCATATACAGGATGTTACATTATCCACTGAAAACCTTGAACGGGGTGATTTAGTAGGCTATACTGAACAACATTTACTACAGGGCCAAACACGAAATATAAAAAAAAAAACTTTTTCATACATTTTGACTTATTGATAACGACATAGAAGAGGAAAAATGATAGGTCATTTACTTCGTCACGATGATTTCATTAAAGTTTTAATTGAAGGAAAGATACAAGGAAAAAGAAAAAGAGGAAGACCACGGAGAGCCTACATGGAGCAATTGAAGGAAACTATAGAAGTTGAAACGTATAGAGAGCCGAAGGAAAAGGCAGAGAATAGAATAGAATGGAAATTACTCCACCGACAAGAGCCAAGCTCTTAAATAAATGATGATGATGATAACGACATTTTGTATGAAAGAGCCAACAATTTTTTAGTTATTTCTGGGTTAGCTCCATAGTAAAAGTTGTTCAGTATAACCTACCAAATCACCCCGTTCGAGGTTTTCAGTAGATGGTGTAGTGTAAACCTTGTATAAGACAAATTATATAAAGTTACTTTATATTTATGGTTTTAATAGTTAACTTCACAGGCTTGGACAGTTAATGTGGTACGACTAAAGTTGCTCCTCTTTTTTAGGGGCTGCACAAAATATCATCTTATTTTCACATTTAAACTCGTCCTTTTAAATTATGTTTCCAGAGGAAGAGCGACCCCCACTCAAGTATTAATGACCACGAAGATATTCTTTCGATTTCTTTTGCAGTAAGGTTTGCGAGTGAATTTGTATAAAGATATTATCTGACTCCGGGCCATTTCCGTTCTCGAGGCATAAATCGAAAATACTTATTCATAGAACCGTGGATTCGTGACCTTCGACCTAATGCTAAATTTTCAATGCTGGAGGCATTTTTATTATTCATAAATTCGTATATTTTATTTTTGTTCTTGTTAATAGAAGCAATTGGAATGCGAACCTTTTAATTTGATAAAAAATGCATTTGGCACTTTGTTTCGGAATTCATTGCTGTACAGGATATTAAATTACCAGCGTACCAATGTCCATCATGTGCATAGTTAGAGGTTAACGCCTATTTTTTAAATGGTGTTGGTAGGTGTCTGCCTGTCTACTTATTTAATCAGTACCTAGCATTAACAAAACACTATCATAAGTCATAAAATAAAACAGCCATTCAATTCTGTCAGTAAATTATGTTAATAAAGTTTGTGCAAACATTTTTGATCTAGTACTCATCAGTCATCATCTAAAAATTTATAGGGTTACATCGGCGAGAAGTGGTTATTTTCTTGAGCTTCGTAATTCGTGTGTATTTAATTTATCGTCATTCGCCACTTGTATCGTAATGTACTATTTAGGTGGGCTAGGTATTCTGAATGGTTTCGTATTGTTTTAGTTTCTTTTAATCAAGCACAATAATTGTTCACATGAAGGGTACCTACCTACCCCGGAAAGAACATTCCAGTCTTTATGAAAAAAGGGGAAATTTATACCTTGTTCCGTTAAAAATAAAGTTGTTTTTCCTTCTGGAATTTGAATTGAATAGAGATAATTCATTTTTTCCGTGGACTCTTCATATAGGTTTTAATAATGGAGCGCAGAAATTTGTATTTATTGTATGCGAAACATTACGCTATGTTCCAAAACTCGTATTGCTGACTTTAGTTGGTAAAAAAACTGCCAGCCTCAAGTGAGACTACGTTGGCCGAGTGGCCATGTCAATCCCTTGCATCCCGACAGATGGTCTGTCATAGGTACAAAATGGGAGCCATAAGATGGACGACGTAGATGTGGCAAGCCCAGGCGGAGATGGCGGGACAATATCGGCAGTTTCCTAAGCAACTGGGCGGCTACTAATCTGAATCACTATGTATATGAATAATTATTAAAAACTGACAAGCCGAACCTAAACTGCATCCCATTTAAGAGCTCATGGTAGCCCCTCGACGGAGGAAGGCTATAATAGAGACTACATAGTGGAAGTCGTGGGAGAGGGTTCAATGGAATATATTACAGCAGTGTTTTTCAAAGTGTGGGTCGCTGCACCTAACTAGGGGGGTCGCGAGGATAAGGTTCGAGAGGAACTTATGGAAGCCAGATAAAAATATTGGTACCTATAAAAATTAATTAATTGCCCTATTAGGGGATGTAGTTCAGTGTGTTGACAATGGCCAGCATATTTTAGTATTGTTCCTTGATATGTCAAAGGCCTTTGACCTAGTGCCTCACCAGAGACTCCTGAATAAATTAGAGCATTGTGGAATACGAGGGAACAAACTCAGCTGGGTGTAATCTTACTTAAGTCAAAGATTGCAATGTACAGAGATTGTTAGAAGAGAGGGAAATGTTCTTGTAAATCACAGGTCGGAATATAAGGCAAATTATTTTGGCGTTCCCCAAGGCAGTGTACTTGGCCCATTACTTTTTTCTCTTTACATAAACGATCTTCCTGCTATAGTGGAATTTCCAACCGTTTTATTCGCAGACGATATTTCAGTCATATGCATACATTCGGACATGATATAAACAGAACGTTGGACAGTATAGCGGCCTGGATGGGAGTTAACAACTTGTCGATTAATGTTAGCAAAACTAAATATGTGCAATTTAGAACATACAGGAGAGAAAAATTGAATTTAGATATTGCATGTCTAGGCGAGCAAGTTAGTGAAGAGATAAATATTAAGTCTTTGGGAATTAACTTAGATCAATTTTTGAACTTCAACGCCCATGTAGAAAGTGTCTGTAGCAAAATAAGCAGATTTATATTTCCTTTAAAGAAAATTAGACAAACTCTCTCGAGGGAGTCAGCATTACAAGCATATCATGGCCATATTATGTCGACACTGAGGTATGGTCTCGTCATATGGGGATATTCAGTAGAGGCTAAAAAAGCATTTGTAATGCAAAAAAAATGCATCAGGGCCATTTACTCTTTACACCCTATGATGACCTGTAAAGATACTCTAAAGAATAATAAGCTTTTATCTCTTCCTTGTTTGTATATATTTGAGGTGGCAGTATTTGTAAGAAAAAATGAGGATTATTTTAAGAGAAGGAATGATTTATTTATTATTTATTTATTTATTAAAAACAAAAGTTTACATGACATTACAGCAGAACGCCAATGCGTCATGAAACTAAAATTATACAATAAAAAAAAAATTGTATACGAAATAAAATATGTATAGAAATATATATAAAAAAAAAAAACACATTAATTAGATTTAGGCGACACAACTGCGTGGCTCCGTTGCGTCGTCTGAGCCGGCGTCGTAGGGTTCGGCAGGTTGCCCCGAAACCGTCGAAACACGACGCCCTTCGGCCAGAAGTCCGGACTCGCGATAGTGTCTTGAAGCGGCCGCGGCACGCGCACCACAAACGAGCTGAAGTGCACGTAGTGGCGCGACCGCAGCTGCTGCACCCTCAGCGAGAGGCCAGTCTTCCGGTGGACGTACTCCGCCACGTCGTCAGCCACGGCGGAGTAATGCAGGCGCGATACGTAGAGCGCCTTACACGGAGTTGCGACCCGAAGACCAGAATTAACCGGTTCGGCGATGCCACCCAGAGTCTTGCGAGGCGCCCTACGCACCTTGCTCTTCCTTTGGACCAGTGTAAATCCCTCCTTATCTACACTGGTGCGGGAGGACATTTCCCTATTGGGAGCCCGTAATTCACCCGCCTTAGAGGGCGAGTTGACCCGGTCAGCTGCGACTTGCTGCCCGGTGACGACATCGGCGTAGGCACGCTGACGTAGCTTCGAAACAGGGGGCGGCCGGGCGCGCGGGGGTGGCGCGGATGGCGGAGCGGCGCGTGCGACACTTGTGGCGGTGTCAGCAACACGTAAACATGACCCGACGCACGAGCCGGATCGGACTTCGGTCTTGAAACTTGACGCCGTTGACCGAGTATTAGGAGCGCTATTCCGCAAACTGATGACTTCGTCGCGTAGCTCGGCAATGGTTAATTGCGTCAAATTTCAAAATTACTTCCGCAAGACTTGTTATGTTATCACTTATAATGAACGAAAATCCAGACAAAGTAACCTCCTATTTATGCCTAAGGCACATCTGAAACAGACACTTCGAAGCCCATTTTTCATGTGCATTAGAATATTCAACAAGTTGCCTTCAAATATAAAACATCTCCCTCTAAATCTATTTAAAAGGGCATTATTTTTATGGCTTTCTGACATGTGTTTTTATTCAGTAGACGAATATTTTAACCATAAAAAATTATAATAATAATAATAGTGATAATGTATGTGATTCAGCTATTGCTTATGGAGTGTTGGATGACATGAGGTTGATTGACATTGATATAATATATAAAGATTTTTATTATTTTAAAACTGTGACATTAGTGATTTATTTTTATTATTATTCTTTTTTTTTTTAATTTTATTTAATTATTTTAGTTTGGACACAACTTTGATTTATAATAATTAATAATTTTGTGTTTGCTTGTAATAAGTTTTATATACATTTGCATGCTATAACAAGCAGAGTATGGCTGTTCAATATATTGTCTAAACATCTGTACCTATGTGTAAACCCATATTCAGCAAATAAACGATTCATTTCATTTCATTTCATTTTATTTCATTTCATTTCATTTCAATTATTTAAAAATGTAGTTAAAATGTACATAATACATCCTGTATTATCTGTATTCCTGACCACATTTTGAGACTGTAATGTCATAGGAACTTTTACTTTTCTGGATTCAGCTTAGTTTCAGAGATAATGGCATGTTCTTCATTATTACTCGCTGAAAAATGCCTGCATAATTTACACTATGAGTTTTCATGTTGACATACTATTTTTTTTCTCGGAATGAGTTTTTTTTCTCACGAACGAATTTTGGCGGTCAAAACAATTTAAAAACACTATCTTACAGCATGGAGCCTGGCATCTTCATCATGCAGTAGCTGCCGAGATTGAGTCCGGCGGGGATCACATTGGGGTCGCCGCCGACGTTCTGCAGAGCACGCTCCGCTATTCCACGCGTCTGCTTCATT